>APFE030121311.1:0-21843 GCA_000404065.3 Pinus taeda
TAATTTTATAGATATAATTTAAAAAATATGTATTTCAAGACATTTTTGCTAAAAATGACATGTTAAATAAATATTTTTATGAGACAATTGAATAAAATAAGTTGGAAAACAAAATTATTTTTTACCAAAAAAATGATTTGATAAAACTTTAAGTAAAAGTAACAAGAAAAAAAATGTTAAACAAAACATAAAGTTAAAAAAAATAATCCTAAAAATTAAAAATGGAAACATAAAAAATTAAAAGAAAATAATACAATTAAATTAGAAAAAAAAAACCATTAAAAGAAAAAGAAAAAAACCGAACAAATAATAAAACCATTAAAAAAAACATTAAAATAATTCTTTTTGAAAAACTAAACAAATATTAAAATAAAAAACATTAAAAATAACACATTAAAAGTAATTAAAAAAACATTAAAAGAATAAAAATTAAAAGTAACTTAAAAAAAAAAATACTATTAAAATTTGTTTTTAAAACATAGGCCTCATGGGCCCTTGGCGGGTAATGTTGATTCTCCAAATCATCCTTTCCTGCACAAGCCCAAGGCCTTGTGGGGCCTAGGTGGCCATGGCCAATTCAAGGAACCAACCATGGGCCCCCAGGCCCGAAGCCCCAGGGGACCTGGGTGAGCAAGGCCGATTCTGGGAATTTCTCTTGCCCACCTATGGCTCGCAAGGTCTTGGTTTTAATTTTTTTTTTACTTTTTTTACTTTTTTTTAGATTTTTCTATTTAAATTTTTTTTTATAAGTTATTTTTATTTGCTTTACATTTTTATATTTGATTTTTTTGGGTCATGATTTTTAATTTTTTTATGTTTTATTTCTTGTTTTATTTTTTAAGCTTTTGCGTTTTTTTCAATATTTTTTTCTTTTATATTTTTCATTTTTATTATATATTTACTTATTATTTTGTTTTTTTTTTTTTGCAAGGTCTATGTTGATGCTCTACTAGCAACCTGATCCCATTATGTGTTAATTTGATAGTTGATTTTAAAGTTTTTTTTTATAATGGATCAACTCCACCCCCACAATGTGTAAATTTCATGGTTGATCTTTAAATTTTCATTACAATGGGTAGAGTTCACATATGCTATGTGCCAATTTAATCGTTTATTTTTAAATTTTTGTTGCACTGTGTCAAGTTCTCTTAGACTAAGATTTTAAAATCGCTATAATTTTAACATTAAAAAAATAAATTACTCTTGGTATAATGACTCTTTCATTCAGAGGTTCTTTTTTAAAGTTTTTTTAGTCATAAAATTTTGTTGAAAACTTAAGGTTTTTTGTAGTCATAATCTTTGGTTTTAATTCCATGGTTGAAAATTTGTCAAAACATTAAGATTTTTTTAAGTCATGATATGTTATTTTTGATGCTATGATTGAAAACAGTTATAAGTATTTTTTCTTTAACACCATGGCTGAAAATTGTTGGAATTTAAAGGTTTTTCAAAGATGTGATATTTTATCTCTAAGGGCATGCCTGAAAATCATTGGAATTTTAAGGATTTTCAAAGACACAATATTTTTCTTTAATGCCATGCTTGAAAATCATTGGAATTTTAATTTTTTTTAGAGTCATGATATTTTATCTTTAACGTCATTATTAAAAAAATGTTGAAATATTACCCTAAAAAAAAGAAGTTATTCCAACATCAACACTTTTTGTTTTCAAGCAATGTTTTCATGTCTTTTTGGAATTTTTTGGCTAGAGTTATCGTTTTGATGTAATAGTTCTCGTTTGATCGATAAATTTGTTTCTCTTGTGACCAAAGACAATTGATTATCTTGAGGATCGTATAGTAGAAAGGCATCTCATCGCCATGCTAGAGTCTGCGTCTTCTTCTTGTGTGTGGGATTAGTCCTATTTGGGCCAACTTTTGACTAAATTAATCGAATTACTAGAAGGGTTGTTAATAGTGTTTAAACAAAGAGGATTAGCTGAAGAGAAGAAGAGTGAGTCTTATCAACTCCTTTTGAACACCAAAATTGAGTAGAGTAAAGTGGAGATGTTTCAATTAGAAATTCACACAGAATTTGCATCCATGGATAGCAAGGTGTTTGAAATAAAAAGAGAGCACAAGAAAAGGGACTCAATTTACCAAGGATGAAGTTGGAACCAGTGGGGAGCCAAAGGAGAAAAATGTCAGGGTAGCCTGAGATACAAATAAAGTAGAAAGAAATTGATACTATTAATTGTCTGAATCTCTTATCTTAGAATGGTCCCTCCTTCGTTGCAGATAAACTTTTAAATTTTATGAAGATATACAATTTTGGTAGGATCTTTTTGTAAGGCATATAGTCGATGTCTATTTTGGAAAGTAGGTAACATGAGTCACAAGAATAGGCTAGCAATGGTGTGGGTTCCTAAAAGCAGTGTAATCATCGAATATGTAGACCAATGTCCAATTTTTGGCCTTGAAACCAACATTTTAAATTAATAAAAATGCCTACCCGCTCTTTTGAAAAATAATAAAAATACTTTTAACTAAATTACAAATAGAACATTAACCACTTTCTTAGTGTTCATTAATTAGTATTATCCATTATCTCAATAAGTATAAAGACATTAATGAGTATCAATAAATTTTAAAACATGAATTAATAAATATTTGTGTAGTCTAATTAATAGATGGAATGTTTTTTCTTGCCCCAAATTTGGCAAAACAATTTTGAGCAAGATTGTGATTTCTTGTTGTTTAAAATGCACTTTTGAGTGCATAAATGGATTCGTCACCCTAAAAAGCCCCTCGAGCACTTGAATTTTTCATATTAAACAACTTAAACTTATGATTATTAAAAATTGCTATCTAACTTTGGGAAAAAGTAGTAGAAAAATTGTCAAAAAAAAAGGTCATTTCATTTATTAGTAGACTATATGAATATTTGTTATAATAATAATAATAATAATAAAATTAAATAAATAAATAATTTTGTAAAACCCTCCTCCCACATTTACCCAAGCTAAATAGCCAATCAAGGTAAACATGTGACGAAGAGTTACTATGATTTTATTCAACTCCCCACAAAACAAAAACCACTTTGCCCTTCCTCAACAGCTACAGAACCTTTAAGGGACATCCAACCCTTCCAAGTGCCTAACCCGTGAGACAACTTGTAATTTTTTTGACCTAGACCCCTAGCTACTCCCATTAAAATCTGTGCATGTGACTAAGGCCCTCCAATTTCTCCCAAAAAAGGTACGCATGCGACTGTGGCCTTTTTTAGGTAGTTTTGTGCTAGTGACCTTGGATTTTGTGCCACATGGCCAGGACTCGGGCTACTACCCAAAACTTCATGAAACTTCGAGAAACAATAATTAACAGTGAGAATAGGTCACTAATTCAAACACTTGACCAAGGGATTGATCTAGCCATGATGGCCATTTCGTCAAAGATATCACAAACATGTAGTCTACATTTCATAACAACATATCTTAACACAAGGATCTAATACTTATCTAAGAACCGTTAAGGAAGATTGATATCTCCTCCCAATAGCTGCATTGTTATCTATTAGGTCATTCATTAATTATTATTTCATCTACTAACCAAAACATGATGAGATTCATACATCAAGATTATCATAAAACATGCTCATAACCATCAAATAACCAAAGATATATCAATTGTGAAACAAATATTAAAGACACATAATGACAATCACATTTACTCAGGAAAATGCTAAGGAAAAGGAGCTCTTATTAAGATATGCAAATCCAACCAAGTCAGGGACTTCCACGTACAACCCAACCATAGATTAGGCTGAACCAAATCTCTCTTCATCTAATCACCCCCGTGACATATTCCAAGCATGAATGTGGGGTCTCATGAAATAAACCAAGAAAACCAAACTAGGGCTTCCAAAGGCCAAAACACCTCAACTCTCAACCAACGATTCCATCTCACAATTGGACATCGCTAACCATCACTAGATCAATCTCTACCCAAGTTGTCCAAGGCTCCAAAGCATTTGTTCTAACCAAGGCTTCCAGGACTAGTAACTCAACCCACGGCTGTTGTTGATATCTAGAGTGTTTGTCGAACCAAGGCATCTAGGACTAGTAACTCAACCCATCAAGGGCTTGAGATTTTTTTCCAACCAAGGCTTCCAGGACTAGTAACTCAACCGAAGTTGTTACAGGGCTTCCAGAGCATTTGTCCAACCATTTTTCCCTCGAAAATTTGATGATGTAATCTAATATTATTTTATTATTTCCACTGTCAATTTATAATTTCCTTAGGAGGCCCATTTTAGACCTCAAAATTCCCCTAATGTAAGTGATAAATTTGTAAGTTCTAAACCTTATAAAGGAATGTATTGCATACACATATTATAAATAAATATAAATATAACAATGGTAATCACATATAACACAAAGACTTACCGTGGAAACCAAACTAGGAAAATTAGATAACCATTTAGAGTTGCACCTCTAACTTTTATCATTAATCAAATTCATTTTTTATAATACAATATATATGATATCATGTTATCCAAAACCCTTAATGAATCTAAACTTGGATTATAATACACCCATAATTCCTTGACTAAAATTACATTACCATTGATCATAAAATAAGGTGCAATAAAACTTCCAAAGCGAAAACCATACCAAGAAAAACCTCTTGATAAAAATCTATGAATAATATTTTATTGGAAGGCCCTGATAGGGCTAGCCATGATGGGGGCTACTACCCCCCATGCAACTCCACATGTGACATCGCTTCCACTGCATCATGTGAAAATATAATAACACATACCCAAGAATATTTACAATGGTCTACTAGACAACAAACCCTAAAATTACTTGAAAATACCAAGAGATAGATCCATGCATTGAGAAATAGAAATAAGAATGAAATATAATCTTGTTCAAGGGAGAAACCTCCTTCTACCATAGAAAAAATGTGAAATATTTGATGAGATGGTCCTAAAACTAGGTCTCCATAGTATATATATAAGACACAAAGGGTATTGCTACAACAAAAGGTTTTAATTTACCAAATTAATCGAACAATAGAAATATAACTCAATATCTAGGGCTTTGCATGGGGCTTTATGCTTCACATAAGGCCTTGTCAAGTGCTTATCAAAATCAAATTATTAATTTCACTTTCCAAATATCAATATTAGGGCTATTTCAAAATGTTTTAGAGAGGAAAAGTTATATTCTCCTTTTCATATGGCATTTTTTGATAAGAAAGGGTAGGTCTTATTAAAATTTTAAGTATCTAAGAGCTTTTAAGAGTCCCAGGCGCTCCATCGAATAGGTCTTGCTCAAGTAAATGGCATTGGAACCGTCATTTCATTAATTATCTATATTTAGATCTATTATGAATCTAGCTAAACTTCTATAGAATAGAGTAGTTGTTTTTATCTTGAAATTGTACTTTCATTTATAGCAATTTTCATGTTTCATGTATTTATTTAATTTTTTTCTTCTTTACACTATAATGGTGATAGTTTTAAAGTGGATCTTATAGGTCTATTACATGATAAAATAATAATGTAAGGATTTTTTTGATATCATAGTTGAAATTTATCATTTATTCAATAATTTTTTATTTTTATTTTAATTAACAGCTCATCTACTAGGTAATGGCCCTATCTCTATATATCTTCTAGAATATTACTATAAGAGATGGAATTAAAATTTGTTTACCTTAGTTAATGAGAAGTAACTTAGAATGCACCATCAAAATTATTCATTTGTGTTGTTACAATCTTATTATATTTTTTAGATCATATTTTCTTCAATACATCAATAGATTTCAAAATGTAATCTAGAATAAACCCTTAACTCAAAATAGAAAGCATTCACATAAAAGGGAATGCAAGTAAGAATTATAGAGAAACTTGAGGTAGGGTAACACCATATATCTTTCCACATATATTGTTCCTTATGGAAAGAATAAGTCCTTAAGAAATGCTTGATATAATTGCAATAATCTTCACCATGTTTTATTACATTGCTTATATAACTTGTAAGAACCTTCTAGAGAAGGGACATTCTAGAAGGTAGAACATGTTACATTCATTGTTTTCACACTATTACATGGGATTTATATGCTATAAATGACCTCCATACATAATAATACATAAAAACATATAGATTATTCTTCCCATTAGGTACCTCCCTATGTACAACCATATTACCCCCTAGGTATACTACATTTTATCCCTCTTCACATGCTTTGTACTTGAAACATGGGAAGGAACCATGGAATATGATGAACAAAGAAATATAGTCAGTTGGTGCCAAGCACAACCATCCATCCATCCTAGTGACATGAGAAGATGGGCTCCAATTGCTTCCTTACAATGTTGATTTCGAATCTAGTTTCTTCTTGTTGTGCTATGATGATATCTCCATGCAATATTATTATGCATCCATGTGTTTCATAACTAGTTCCTTATTTGGTACCATGTTGTTCCATAATAAGATTGTTGATGCTCACACCCTTTCCTTAATGATTGATGTTTCTTGGAGTGGTATGGGTGGCAATATACATAATATTTAGCCCTCAATTCCTCTTTCTTGCACTCTTTAACATGTGCTACCATAGGCTCGTATTCTTTTTTATACCATTCCTTTATCATTTCTTCAATTGCTTCTATATTTTATTCTTCTAATTAAACTTTGGACTCATCCTCTGAATTATCATGAAGAATTCTACGGTTTTCCCCACAAAATTTTGCATTTGGCAATTTGGGCCCTTCTTGTTTACCTAGAAAGATATATTGCATTGTGATCTCCTTCTTCTTGTACAAAATATTCACAAAATTCTTTTGAACATTAATATTAACTATACCACTTGATTCCATTCAAGTATATCCAAAAATAATACAACATCATTCATATTAATGGCATATGAATGAAGCAAGTCATTAACCCTTGTGACAAGAGAGAAATCATATTTGAGAAGTTTAGAAGATATCAACTACATTTATAATACATATTGAAATATCCACCAAAACCCATTAGATGAAAACAACCATACAACCTTGAAAATATTGATTTTTGAGATGTACAATCTTTAATAGAAACAAGATACAATGTATGATATACATGATATAATGCTATTAAAGAAATGTGGCCTCTCAAAACATGAAAAATCAATAAATAAAAACATACTAAACAATGTATACTTCACTAGTTAATATTTGAAAAGATATTCATGAAAAAATAGAAAAATAAAAAGAACAAGTCTACTATAAATTTCCCACACTTTCCATCATTAACTTCATTTATTCTGGCATGTTAACTATCCACAACAATACATATATATCTAGGCTCCAAATCACCAAGAAAGATCTATCTCATCTATCAAATCTGTCACACATAAAATAATTTTGCATGCCTTATATCCCCTAAGTTATGTTAAAGGATTTGGGGATTGATCCTCATTCCAACCATCAGAATTGGCTCTCATGGTGCCCATACTCCTTTTGGTTTGTCCTAAACTTCTGCTAAATTTCATTTCCCTTTGTTCCTCCCACATATGTCATTGCACTAGGGCATTCATGGCCAAAGGAGCCATGGAAAATGAATTTCCTTTCCCATGTGTCCCATTATTTGTTGTCCATAGGTGCACAAGTCTCTCCTCCGTAGCTCCCTAAAAACATGAACACCCACCTCCACTTGTCATGATATTACAAAATTAACAAGTGACTTGCCCTATCATTTACTAGAAGGCTTTTAGTCTCTAACAATGTTGACTTGCTTGCTATAGAATTGTTGTGCCACAAAACATGAACCATTGTGTATTCATTCATAATTTTCAAATGGGATCAAATCCTTTTAAATAGGATACTAAGCTTGATATCTACTAGAGAGTAGCCAAGGTGTAGGTGTCAAATTATAATCTTTGAGTCCCCTATTATTATCATATTATGGAGATTGGACAAGATGGATTAGTGAATCACATGAAAGAGAGTCTTTGCTTAGTTTTTTGTGGTATTTGCCAAACTCCATGAAAAATATAATTTTACTTGTCCAATAAGACATACTAACACCCCTCACACTTACCACCCTTACAAAAAAAATAACAAAATATAAGCTAAATAAGATACATATACATGACACACATCCAATTCTAATTTCAATTATTTATTTTTAATTTATTATATCAAATACAAAATCATAATTTACATAAGTTTTCTCATAGGTTACACCATATTTTAACCATATCATCTAAAATAATTCATATACTTATAATTCAATGGAAAAAAAATATTAATTTAATAACTATAACAGTATTAAAAACATAACATTAATTTAATAAATATAATAGTATTGAAAACATATATTATACCATATTTTAAGTAAATTGTATGAGGGGATTTCATGGCTTAGTATATGTGTGGATTTTAAAGTAGTTTAAATTTAGTTTTAAAAATAATTAAATATATTTATGAACAAAATACCATATGAGTGGATTTTTAAAACTATTTCATTTGTTATATGATATATATATATATATATATATATGTAATATAAAATATATATAAAATTTAGTTCTAAAAAAATAATAAATAAGTTTTGTTTAAAGATATATTTTTTATTTATTTCACAAATAAAAAATGATATATACTAATTTGGTGTTTACTTTGAGAATAACTTTAAAATTAAATATATAACCATTGCTTTGATTAATCTCTTAAGAATATAATAAAATAACGGTATAAGAAAACTAAACAATTAACCAAAAAAAATTTACCCAACTAAGGAACAAAGAACAGAGGAGAACTGATTGAATAGTGAGAAAATGAATCGATTGAACAAATTGAGTCAGTTGAGAAACGAAGGTGGAGTGAGGCAATCGATTGGACATTGAAGAAACAAGGTGAAATGAGAGTTTTGAAACATTGTGTGAATTGAGCTAACTGATAAATTAAGATGAAATAAGATAATTACTTAAACATTACACCTAAAGAGGTCTAAATCTTTTTCTTAATCGTAAAGCTTTAAAAAATAATTATATTTTAAAAGATTATATATTCTTAGTATTTGATTGCTAAGTTTAAAGTTAAAATAAAATTATACTGATTTTATATATAGATGTGGGGTAAAATTATTAATTTAATAAATATTATAGATATATTTAAGAAAATAATTATAATAATTTCTAGTTTTTGTTTTGGAGGGTTTTTGGCATATTTTTATGTTTTGGAGGGTTTTTGGCATATTTTTTTGATCTAATTTGTTCAAAAATTGGTAAGGATTTGTTATAATTGCAAGTTTGAGTTATGACTTTTCCATAAGCTATGTATTAAGGGTTTTTCATGGTGCTCAATCCATATGTATAGTCAAAAACTCATATTAAACAACAAAAACAAAGATTTGACCCAAAAAAAAAAGGGATTCCATCCAAAAACTCCAAAATATATAATAGATAGACAACCCCTTGGAATATTGAAATTAATAATTTTCATTAAATTTATTTTATATTTACAATTAACATTTCACCAACAACAAATTATTTTACAAGTTTTTAAACTTATACCATAAAAATGATAATAAAACATTTATCAATTTAATACATATATTACATCATATCCTAAATTTATTATTTTAAATAATTCATATTAACATTAGGCCTTGTTTACTGAGACTCCAAATTCACTAGAGGACAGTTTTCTTGTCAGTAATTTTTTTTCAAAAAAATAGATTGTTGTAGTGTTTGAATCAACTGAATCAATTTTTTGATGGTGGAAATGGATTCAGCACCATTAAGAACCCTTAGGAACCCCACAAATTCATGTGAGGACCGATGACAGTTTTCTTATCGGATTTCGGTAAGTTTATTTCAAAAAAACAAAATGTTGGAGTGTTTGAATTAATTTCTAGAGGTGAGTCTCTTTTTAGGTGGGACCTTGAAAAGATTATTGATGGGATGTGTTTCTAAAGGTAAAAAACAAAACAAAACAAAAAACTAGACGATGTAGAAGTTACCAAGTAGACACATTCAACTTTTTTACATATGGAAAGTAGACACATTCAACTTTTTTCCCATATGGAAAACTTCCTCCCCATATATAGGAATTTTTATAAAAGTTATAACTATATTTAGGGAATTTTTCTCCTTAACAAAAAAACATTTAAAAAAAATGAATTTATCTATTTATTAATTAGAGACCCAAGGACATCACTTGATCACTAGTGACCTTTAGCACAGGGTGTCTTAAAAAAGCATCTTATAACTAACAAAGCATCTTGTCATCATGTACTCTAAGCATAATGGTTCATATTAAAACATAATTAAATTTTATGCTATTTTTCAAACATTTAATTGAATCCAAAAACAAAACAAAATTAGAAGTATAGATTAATTGTTCATAATGTATTGTTAAGGCACTATTGTCTATATTTATTTTATATATAAATTTAGAATGAAACATTTTTATTTTTAATTTTATTATACATATAACTACATGAAAATAATATTTTCCTTTGACATATTTAATGTTTATTTAAATTTATTTAATTGATATGAAAGACATAAATCTTAAAAATAAGAAATCAAGTATCATAAATGTTAGTTTATATATAAAATTAAAAATAAACATAAAAATTTAAAATTATAATTATATATATATAAATATATATACATATAATCTTTAAAAGATATGATTATTTTAGATTTAAATGCGATATATTTCATATAAGTTTTATATATTATATAAAAAACTCCAAAAAATATTATAAGTTTAAGTTTTATATTATTATTGATGATAGTGGTTGCCGTCCATTGAGACCAAATTGGTCTATCAGATCTATAATTTTCTTAGTTTTTAATTGTCTGGCTCCTCGTCTTTCTTGGCGAGATTGATGTTGTCGCTTTCTTTTTTTCTCTATGGTCTTCCAACTTCCTTCATCTTGCATCTCCTTCATCTCTTCTACTTCTTGGGACATTGGTGTCTTAGCTTCACAATCTATTGTGTTCATCCTTTTGAAGATAGTTGGAGAAGAAGTTTGGTTTAGGAGATCTGCTTTGTTGTTAAATGAAGATATATTTTGTGCAGTATTCAAATCCTCATAACTGCTGATGATTGAGGGGTTGTCGAGTTCACTTTTTTGTTGTTGGGTGGGGCTTTCTCCCTGCTTGTCTTGAGAGTTGTTTCTTTCTTGCCCGATTTCTTTTGATTCAGAGTTTTCTTTAGAGTATTTTGGGCAATTTTTGGCTAGATGGCCTGTCTCAAAGCAGGATCGACATTGGAAGAGGACACTTTCATAATCGAGTTTCTGGTTCCACATATAGTCTTTACTTGTTAGGCTTATTTCAGCTGGGAAACCGGCACCGAAGTCCATTTCCACACAAATGCGTGCATAGGTGGTTCTAGCATATTCCTCTATTTCTGGGCACCTGTAGTAAAATTTCCCAAATGCATTTCCAATGGCTTTTAGCGAGGAGAGATTCCAAAGATGCAAGGGTAGGCTTGGAAATCTCACCCAAACTAGTGTTGAGGTTATGACTGTTGTTGAGGGATCGAATGATGGGTTACATGGCTTCATGAATAGTCCTGAAGTTTCCCAAAACCAAAGGCCGAAATCTAGAATACATTGTCTGCTTTTAGGATTTTCAAAATATACTATAAACAAACCCCTAGCACAGGGGTAGATATTAATTTCATCAGAAATGATAGGCTTCCATACCTCTGAGATCCAATTGTGGATTTTTGTCAACTACGGCCAAAAACCATTGAATCGGCAGATAAGGGCACTTTCAAAAAACTTCAAAGCCTCATAGAGTGAGGCTTGGACCACCTGGAAAATGAGAGTTGGGGCTTCACTGATGATATGTGTAGGAGCTTGCTCTCCAGAAGCGGACGGAACTGAGCCAGCAACTATTTTCGCGAAGCTGGGAGCCATATTTTACTTGCTCGTAGAACCCAGCAGCTGAGAAATAAGGCAAAAGATTAGATCTATATCTAGCCGTAGAAGATTAGATCTAGAACCCTGCCATAGAGAAATAAGGCAAAAGATTAGATCTATATCTAGCCATAGAAGATTAGAACTCAGCCGCAGAGAAATAAGGCAGAATATTAGATCTAGATCTAGCTGCAAAAGATTGAACGGGTGGTTCGTCTATGAAGTTGGTTGTTGCCTTTGATAACCCCATAGTGTGAGACAATGGAGAGTGCCAAAACATAGCATGGGAGCTGAGACCCAGCCATAGAGAAATAAGGCAGAAGATTAGATCTGCAACCGTAACTCCACTACAGTAGAAAAAAAGAGGCACGAAATTAGGAACAAGACAACTATGAATCTACCTTACTCCAAACCTATAGGAGAAAAAAGGGCCATGAAACTACAAAAAAATACAATTGGGCTGCTACACCCCAGCCCCCTCAAATCCCTTCACAATAGAGAAAGTGACACCAACGGCAGCAACCAAAACACCAGTCATAGCGATGACGGACCGAAGCAGTAGGGCTGCAGCCCTATAACCCAACCACAGAGAAAAGAGAACTGAGTAAGAGAACTGGAAGAGATCTGCGGAAGAGATATGAGGTCATCGCCAAACATAAAATAATCTTATTAATATGAATCATTATTAATTTAATTTGTCAAATACTACATATTATGGGATGGAGTTTCTCAAAGTATAATTTCCAGTTGAATCTAAAGGTCTCTAGGGGCTTTTAGGATGTTAAATCCATATATGCGGTCAAAAACACATTTTAAAGAACAAAAGATTATAGTTTGACAAACATTGTTTCAAATACTAATGTCTTTCGAATTAATCACATCATAAGGATTTGGTCGAATTTGAATGTCCCTGAGGGATTTTAGGATGTTGAATCCATATATGCAGTCAAAACGCATTTTAAAGAACAAAAGATTATAGTTTGACAAACATTGTTTCAAATACTAATGTCTTTTGGATTAATCACATCATTAGGATTTGGTCAATGTTTCAAACCAACTAATGTGATTCATCATTGGGACAAAGGTGAGGATGAACCACATTAGTTGGTTCGAAACGTCGACCAAATCCTAATGATATGATTAACCTGAAACGCATTATTATTTACAAAATGGATCACAAAAGTGTAAGATCAAACATTGTTTCACTCTATTATGGAAAAAAACTTCAAAATGTATAAGAGTTAGACAAGAACATATAGCGTTGAATTGTGTAAATAGGTTGAAACATCCAATTTTTTGGGCATACTACATCTTGAGAGACAAACCGCATCATGAGAGACAAAAAGAAACTTTTTGAATAAGGATGAGAAAGTGTCGAGGAAAATATTTAAAATCGACTTATTATTTTTATTAGTACTTTTACTACATTTTACTATTTTCTAATTAAGGCCACATTACTTATTATTATTATTATTTTGATCTACCCTCTTAGCATAAAAACTCTTTAAATATATCTACTGCAATAACATTTCATAGTAGCATGTTGATATGTCATTAATTCATATAACTAAATATCTATTAATAATAATAATAATTATTATTATTATTATTATTATATTTTTTTATTTTTTATTTTCAACTTATAACATTAATGAGAGGAGGAGAAGCTTAATAAGTGGAAAATTTAATATTTTTCATAAAAGGAATTTAGATCAAATTTATAATTATATTTATGAAATTTCCTTCTCAAAAATTAAGTTTGATTCACTCCATAAAAAATAATAATAATAATAATAAATAAATAATTGAATTTATCTATTTATAGTTCGTGTCTATCTAAAACCCTAAAAAATAATCAAATTAATTATTTTTTATATAAATTTACAAAAACACTTTATTCAATGATGCCTTGATGTGCATGGATCTCTCTTGGGAAAAATGAAAAAATAGTCTATTAGACCATTAGTTCCATGTTTTTCTCTTTTTGCAATTCAATCCTTTTCTGATTCAAATTGATGATGAGTTGGCCAAACCTTGCAACGATCCCCTAGCTAAAAAGGAAATGCCAAGAAACTGATGCTAACATTTTCTCATAACTTTCTCGAATGTCTTTGAATGTATCACATTCCAAAATGAAATGTTTTTCTGATTCCATAGCATCAGACATGCAAAATTTGCACATCTGTTCTTCCCAAGATTCTTTAGGTCTTTTCCACCATCCTATTTCACATCGAAGTTGATATGAGTTGGTCCTTAATTGAGCAATAATAACCTTTTCCCTCCAGAAAATGCTAGCTCCATTGAACTCTTTGTTGTAGATCACACGTATAGTTGAATTCCTCAATGTAATATTTCCTTTCTCTACCCAACTCTTCTCCCCATACCTTTTTATGAAACTTCTCCATAGCAAAATCCTTTAGCTCCTTGTTATTTGTGGGGCATTCATTGAGGTAGATATTCCATGTTTTTGTCCATGTGTAGTTTTTTTTCATCCATGTTTTCTTTCTTTCACTCATGTCTTCATTGAAGATAACATTAGGCAATCTACCTACTGTCATTTTCTCAATTCTTTTTATATATCTTATGGACCGCACCATAGAAATTGCTTCAATGGGAGTTGCTCATATTTCACTCAACATTATCTCATAAGGCATTGAACTTTTTATTTTGAACTTACTCATGATTAGGCATTTTTGGAATTTTTCAATTTGTTTCCATTTTGAGACATGAGTGCTACTAGCCCACAATTCACTCCCATATAGCATCACTGGACAAATTAGGAGTCCAAAAAAGAACTTTAATATTTTTCCAATCCCTTAACTCTTCCTCTCTACATTTGTTTTGAAGAGCATATAATGCTTTCCACCCTCCTAAAATTCTCCTCTTTTTGCATTCCTCCCAATTGAGTTTGTTGTTGAAATCAATCACAAGGTACTTGTACTCATTTACTTCTTCAAGAATGTTGTCTTGAAAGAAGAAAGTGTCCTAGCTTTGCTTCCTTTTATTAGAAAAAATCATTATTTTGGTCTTGCTAGTATTGACTTGCATCCCCACTGCTCTACAAAAATGCTTAAGGGCATATAAGTGCATTTATAATCCATGGGCCGATTTAGAAATCAATACAATATCATCAGCACATAAAAGAAGCTTTATCACAAATACCCCCAACCGAACACCATATACACCTTGCAAATTTAGCCACTCTTCCAATTTATCAATATATAGACCAAAAAGAGTAGGGGATAGAGGAAACCTTGCTTGACTCCAATGTCACTTCTAAAGCTTTCCAAAATACCTACCGAGGTTCTATTTTTCACTTTCACTTCGTGATAAATTCTATGGACAACGGCTCTATAATGCACAAGAAATTCAAGTTCTTCCATTCTACGCCACAACTTATCCCTAGGGACTATGTCAAATGATTTTTTGAAGTCAACAAAGCAGCAAAATACTTCTTTGTCGTCCTAGACCTTTTCACCAATGTGTCTCAACGTGATACCATGATCCATTGTAGAATGTTTCGGCCTAAAACCCGCTTGTCCTCTTGCCCTCTTTTGTTTTACTTATGCCCACTTACTAATTTTGTCTTCTACCATGCTGCCGAAAAGCTTTGAAAATAAAGGATTGATCATAATTGTTCTACAGTTGGATGGATAATTAATGTCTCCACTTTTAAAAAGTGGTATTGCTAGGCTAGTTGTCCATTCTCTTAGGAATCCTTGCTGAATGATGTTGTTGAATATTTCCATGATGTGTAGTGCAAGAGTGTTCATTCCCTGTTTTAGATACTCTTCTTGAAGTTCAACCAAGTCCCTTTCCTTTCCTATTTTCAGCTTCTTAATTCCATTCTCTGCCTCTTGTAATGTGAAGAGCTTTGAATTTGTGTTGATCCTAGGGGGGCTCTGCCTCAGATTCTTTCTCATAGACTTGCCTTGCACATTCAAACCATCGATTGGTTGTAATATGTTTTTCAATTTGCTTCTTCCTTGTTTTGAGTTCCTACGAAAAAAGCTTTGGATTATTCTTGCTTAAATATATTAACTCTTCTCTCCTTGTTTGCATGAACTCATATTTTTTCATTTTTAGTATCTTCTTGTAAAATTTATGAGAACTGAACTAGCGTCACTTTCCTGTAAAATTTAGTTGCCTTAAAGGATCTAGGTGCTCTAGTTGAAGAATGGAATACCATTGTAGAGGGATTGTATAATAATGGCATATTCCCAAACGATTTAAATTATTCCCATATGGAATTGGGATACTATTTCTAGAAAGTTGAAAGGGCCACCTGCTTATGAAGTCATTTCACACTCAGTTATAGACCATCATGTTTACTGGTGGACCAATTTAATTTGGAAATAGAACATTCCAATCCAGTTGAGACGTTTCATATGGTTAGTTTTACAAAATAAAATTTTAATCTAGGAAAATTTCTAGAAAAGATCTTTTTTGGTCAAACTTGTGTAGTCTATGTAACGCTGAAGAAGAAACCTAGATCATCTATTTGGCAATTGACTTTATGGAAATCATTACTACAAGTTTTAGACATTAAAAAAAAGATAACCTAGATTTTTTTGCGGATTGTTTGCAAAATTGGAGTAATAAGTTCAAGAACCACTGCCAGCTTCTAATCTTTGTGGTTCGGAGAATATGGAATTTAAAAAACAAGATGAACATAATACTGTGGATAATCCAGATCATGCTGCTCCAAAAAATACCACATAAGATTAAAGTCTAACATAAGGAACAAGATGTTTTTCAAAAATATTTTTATTAATACAGAAACAAAAACATTTTTATTAATACAGAAACAGAAACTGGCAAGATTGTTGGTTTTTCGAGGGATACAATTCTAAACAAAAAGAAAAGTTAGAGAATGAAGAGAATCCTCATTGTGTTACAATGCTTCCTAGTGGGCTTCTCTGATGGTGCAACTCAAGGGGGAAGATGTGGAAAATGAGGTATCATGAGATTATTAGGAAACAAGTCCTATTAGTTTAGAATTGGCATCAAACAAGGATCAAATACAAAAGTAGAAATTATTTCTAATTTTAAAGGAATAAGATTTTTACAAATTCTTGGAGACTCTAAATGTCTGATATACTAGTTGTAGGTATAGCACAACTTGAGGTTTTAAACTTGCACTATTGGAAATCTAGGATTAATGAGAACATCCAGTTAATCACCTTCCAACATATTCACAAAAAATTAAACTCTACATTGGATGTATTTTATAAAGAGTGCTATACTTGGACACATGTTTTCTAATTTATGAAAAACACATTGGCAATATTTTACAAAGTACTATTACTATTGGTTTATATTAGACACAAGTTACATGTTACTATTGGTTTATATTAGACACAAGTTACATGTCATTATGATAGGTGTATTGTGGTTTTCTATTTTGCCATTTTTGAAATTACATGTCTTTCTACATAGAAAACATTTTTTCCATGTTTATGGTAGTATATATATGTCTACCAGTTAATCTATAGCTTTTTGCTTAATAGTCAATGATAAATAGGAAAGCATTTCTATACTTACTCAAAATTCAAGGGCATAATTTATGTCATGAGAGACTTTATTTATGTTTATTTTTATAACTACTTTCAAGTAATTTTAGAGATAGTTATACTAGATGATGCATAACTAGGCTGTATGTACTTGTTTTTTTTAATTATATATATATAATATATATAAATTTTTTATTGAATTAAACCCTTAATAATTTATAATTCAATACTTAGAAATTATTTTAATTAATTAAAAGGGAAAGATTTTTTTAATCATTGAAAAAAATTAAATAAATAATTTATTTTTTTAAAATTTAAATTAAAAAGAGTAAATATTTTAATTGTATTTATCTTGTATTTTTTAATTTTATTAGGTTGAGAGGTGTTGTGCAATCCAATATGGTAGAGATAATTATAAAATAATATTGATATAATGTTTTCTAATTAAAACCAAAAGTTAAACTAAATACAAATATTAATGTAATATAAACATTTTTACTTGGTCAAAATAAAATTAAAAATTAAAAATAACCCCTTCAAAAAAATGGCTCGTGGTATTAATCTATGGTATTTATGTGGAATATAGCCTATTTAAAGGTGGAAATTAAACCAGCCTAAATTCAATTTAACTTTATCCAATGATGGAGAGGAATCAAATCCTCTTAAGGCGCAAACCTCTTTTAGAGTGAAAAGGGATTTGACCCCTCTAGATGCTTAGTAAATCCAAAGTTAAAATGAATGTCTTCAATTAAGATCCATCTAAATTAATTATAACTAAAATTTGTGTGAATTTTTTGATATTAAATCCATAAATTTAACTATTAAATCTATAAAAATTGGGATGTTTAATGCATTATAAATTTATGGGTTATACTTTAAACTAAATTTTAAATGAGAATTATTTAATTTTATTAGATAATAATAAGAATAATAATTAATCATTAATGTTTAAATTTTAATTTATCTTCCTTTTAAAAAAATAATAACGGAATATTTTTTACTCCAATTTTAAATGATTTTTTTTTAAATATTTTATTAAATGTTAATAAATATTTTGGCTATTGTTTTATTTTATTAATTAATAATAAGGGAATGGATAACAAATTATTAAAATGTTATATTTTGTTATTTTTATTTTTTTTAATTAACGAGAGAAAAATTATAACTAATCATTAAATACACAAGGGAGTTTTGATTATTTATATATGTTTTAATTACAAGATTATTTAATATAAATTTATTTAATGGTGCTTTGATATATATGGATTATATGGTCATTTAATATAATTTCTCTAGATACCATTGTATGTTTGTCTAAGAGTATCTTAAAATGCACGGGTCACATGGTCATTTAATATCATTTTTGTAGATACAACCACATGTTTATTGAATGATGCCTTGATGTGCATGGATATCTCTTGGGAAAAAATGAAAATGAAAATGATATTTTAAGGTCCACAAGACTAAAAATAGTCTATGAGACCATTAGTTCCTTGTTTCTCTCTTTGTACAATTCAATCATTTTCTGATTCAAATTGATGATGAGTTGGCCCAACCTTCCAACAATCCCCTAGCTAAAAAGGAAATGCCAAGAAACTGGTGCTAACATGTTCTCATAACTTTCTCTAATGTCTTTGAATGCATCACATGCCAGAATGAAATGTTTTTCTAATTCCAAAGCACCAGGCGTGCAAAATGTACACACATGTTCTTCCCAAGCTTGTTTAGGTCTTTTCCACCATCCTATTTCACATCGAAGTTGATGTGAATTGGTCATTAATTGAGCAGTAAGAACCTTTTCCCTCCACAAAATGCTAGCTCCAATGAACTCTTTTTGTTGTCGATCACACGTAGGGTTGAATTCCTCAATGTAATATTTATTTTTTATACCCAACTCTTTTCTCCATACCTTTTTACGAAACTTCTCCATAACAAAATCCTTTAGCTCCTTGCTATTTGTGGGGAATGCATTGAGGTACATATTCAATTTTTTTGTCCATGTGTAGTTTTATTTCATCCATGTTTTCTTTCTCTCACTCATCTCTTCATTGAAGATAACATTAGGCAACCTACCTACTCTCATTTTCTCAATTGTTTTTATATATCTTATGAGCCACACCATAGCAATTGCTTCAATGGGAGTTGCTCCTATTTCACTCAACATTATCTCATAAGGCACTGGACTTTTTATTTTGAACTTGCTCATGATCACGCGTTTTCGGAATTTTTCAATTTGTGTTTCCATTTTGAGACATGAGTGCTACTAACCTACAATTCACAACCATATAGCATCACTGGAAAAACTAGGAGTCCAAAAAGCACTTTAATATGTTTCCAATCCCTTAACTCTTCCTCTCTACATCTGTTTTGAAGAGCATATGATGCTTTCCACCCTCCTAAAATTCTCTTCTTTTTGCAGTCCTCCCAATTGAGTTTGTTGTTGAAATCAATCACAAGGTACTTGTACTCATTTACTTCTTCAAGAATGTTGTCTTCAAAGAAGAAAGTATCCTAGTTCTACTTCCTTTTATTAGAGAAAATCATTATTTTGGTCTTGCTAGTATTGACTTGCATCCCCACTGCTCTACAAAAATTCTCAAGGGCATATAAGTGCATTTACAATCCATGGGCCAATTTAGAAATCAATACAATATCAGTAGCATATAAAAGAAGCTTTATCACAAACTCCCCCAACCGAACACCACCTCTACCTTGGAAATTTAGCCACTCTTCCAATTTATCAATATATAGACCAAAAAGAGTAGGGGATAGAGGGAAACCTTGCTTGACTCCAATGTCACTTCTAAAGCTTTCTAAAATAGCTGCTGAGGTTCTATTTTTTACTTTCACTTCGTGATAAATTATATGGACAGCAGCTCTATAATGCATAGGAAATTCAAGTTCTTCCATTCTACGCCACAACTTATCCCTAGGGACTATGTCAAATGCTTTTTTGAAGTCAACAAAGCAGCAAAATACTTCTTCTTTGTCCTCCTAGACCTTTTCAACAATGTGTCTCAACGTGATACCATGATCCATTGTAGAATATTTCGGCCTAAAACTTGCTTGTCCTCTTGCCCTCTTTTCTTTTACTTATGCTCACTTACTAATTTTGTCTTCTACCATGCTACCAAAAAGCTTTGCAAACAAAGGATTTATCATAATTGTTCTATAGTCGGATGGATAATTAATGTCTCCACTTTTAAAATGTGGTATTGCTAGCCTAGTTGTCCATTCTCTTAGGAATCCTTGCTGAATGATGATGTTTAATATTTCGATGATGTGCAGTGCAAGAGTGTTCATTCCCTATTTTAGATACTCTTCTTGAAGTTCAACCAAGTCCTTTTCCTTTCCTGTTTTTAGCTTTTTAATTCCATTCTCCACCTCCTATAATGTGAAGAGCTTTGAATTTGTGTTGATCCTAGGGTAGGCTCTGCCTTAGATTATTTCTCGTAGACTTGCCTTGCACATTCAAACCATCGATTGGTTGTAATATTTTTTTCGATTTGCTTCTTCCTTGTTTTGAGCTCCTGCAAGAGAAGCATTGGATTATTCTTGCTTAAATATATTAACTCTTCTCTCCTTGTTTGCATGAACTCATATTTTTTCCTCTTATATAACTTTACATTCATCTTCTCTTTTCCTTCCTTTCTCAAGGTTCTCCTTGCCATTTTGCATTCCTAATCAAACCAAGCATTTACAGGAAAATAATTTGATTCTCATTTCCTATTTTTTACTCTTTTGCACTTCTCAAGTGCACTTTGAATTATATTTGTTAACTTATGACTGTTGAAGCTTTTGAATCTAGTTTTCTCCTTCCAAATTAATCTCTCTAACATTGTCTTGAAGATAGTATAATTTTCTTGTGTTAGGAAAATTTTTCCCCTTGATAGTGATTGTCGAGAGAATTGGATTTTCCTCCTATGATGTCTTTCTTCTAACCATGATAACCTTATATAAATTGGGTTATGGTCTAATTTTAAGTCCCAAATACACTTTCCAATACTAACTTCGTTTATCTTTTCTATCAAACTTTGTGAACACATCACATACTCAATGACACTTGCCCCATTGTATGTGCTACAAGTGAAATTCGTAGACCTTTTCCTTATATCTAGACCATTGCAAATAATTAAGTTGAAAGCCCCACACAGTGTAAGAAACTCCTCTCCGAAATGATTGTTAACTTTGTCATCTTCTGAATAACTCACCCATTGGGATTCTCCTCTTTAGTGAGCCAAATAGGATTGTTATCCTCTTTGAAAAAATAATTCTAGATTGATTATTTGATGTTCTAGCATTGAAATCTCCCACTAAAAGAACTTCTCCTTGCTAAGAGTACATCGTAATATCTTGTTTTAAAACTGCATATGCAGGCCCCTCCGCCCACGGCCACGCCACCATGGGCGGTGGGGGAGCGGGCGGGTCATGAACAATTTTTTTTTTTTAATAAAAAA
>APFE030121313.1:0-30709 GCA_000404065.3 Pinus taeda
TCCAAAGGTTCAGGATCGGGTTCGAGTTGAATGCCTTTCTTGTTGAGAGGGAGTGTTGAAAATAGCAACAAGAAATGCTAAAAATAGAAATGCTAAAAACAACATTGCTATAAATATCATTTCAGGATATACTCCAACTTTGTTGGAAATAGAAAAAAATACAAATGTTAAAAATAACATTTCTATAAATAGCATTTTGGGATAGATTCCAATTTTAATTAGTCCCTGAATTAAAATTGAGAATTAAAATTCGAATTTAGTCTCATAGCTATTTGAAAAATAATTAATTAATTCATCTTGAGTTAATTAGTTGGAGAAAATCAAACATGAAGTCCATGTGAGGACATGCAACAGTTATCCCTTTGATTGAGGAAGTCATTCCTTAATTAAGGAGATAAGGATGAGTTGTATTTGAGTTGTAATTAGTTAGCTTAGTTAACTGAGTTAAGTCTAGTTAAATTAGTTCCAAACAGTTTGAGGAACTAATTGTGAGTTCAGTCAGTTAATGCATGCATGCATGAAACTAGTGTACTCCAGATAAATGAATATTCTCTCATAAATAACTATTGCAAGTCAGTTCAGACAAAGACCTAGTTGAGATTAAAGACAGGGACATTGTACTATCGATTGGAGGAATTTTCCTATAAAGAAACTCATCCATGTAGAAGGAATTATCTCATTTAGGATTGTGCAGTTATTTCATAGGTCAATGTTGTGTGTGAGGTGAGAATCACACAAGTTGCAACTGGAGGACCCAGGAGAAACTGCACAAGGAAATAGGAGGCTTGGAGGATTGAAGGAAGGCATATGTGTTGTCTATTCTGTCTATGAGCGGCATTGAGGGATTGTACTGAGAGCTGGATAGCTTGTGAGCTAAAGCTTTGTGTAGTCTGGAGATATTTCCACTTGTATGATAATACAGAGATCAGGGATTTTAGCTGAGGCTTTCCCCAGAGTATTCTTCTGTGTTCATGTGTGATTGATTTCTCATTCTCTGTTATATGTGTTCTATTTGATCTTTCTCAAAATTGATTAAGCTTCCGCAAGTTTGTTTGTAGAAGTAGATCAAGTATTTTTCTCTATTATATTGCATTATTTGGTAATCTATAGTGGGAAATTTCTACAAAAGTAGCTCTATAATTGGTTCCTAGCATTGTTGGGTAGTGTGCTTGTGAGCAGCTATGGGTGGAGTAGCGGTCAGACATGAACCTGATTCTATTAATGTGTTGTTACAACATCTTGAAGCATTGGAAATTTTTAGAAGGGCTGGATGGTTGAGTTATTTTGAAAAATTATAGGGTTTCAATGAATTGGTCAAGGAAAGAATGGTTCTCAAGGAAAGTGGCCAATCCTGAAGCTAAGGCCATATTCTTATAGGAGGGAGGATAATTAATTCCCAATAACAATGGTTTTGATAGAACATATCTTCCTCACTCTAGGGAAGATGTAGCCCTCTTTATCCAAATATTCATTCCCTTTGAGGGTTGTTTTGGGATTATTTTCAATTATCACTTTCAGTTGCTGGCACACCTGAGGATAGGGTGGTTGATTAATTTACCATACTACTTGCTAAAGTCATTACAACACATGGAAGAGGCTAAGAAAGGGGAAAAACATCTAGAAACTTGCATCACTAACCATGCTCTTATTAAATTAATCATCATGTATTCATTATAGAGACAAGGGATCTCGTGGCATGCTTTGATAGTGAGACCTTGTGTTGGTGCGAATGAGGAGCATGAAGAGAGTGTTGAAGCAGCACCCAGAGTTGAAGTAGTCCCTAACGTTGAAATACCACCAAGTACCGAAGTAGCACCCAACACTGAAACAAAACATGTTGTTGAAACTGCTACATTTTCCAAGAGAAAGACAACCATAGGCTCTAAGTGGAGTAGGGTTGATACACCTCCTATGACTAGTCGACAGAACCCTAAGAGGTGGAGTTCCATTAGAACAACCCCTAGTTCATCCTCACGAGGAAAGGAGACACAGATAGAAGAACCTATGGTGGTGTCCAGTGACTTCTTAGAGGAAAGCCGAGGTGGCTTCCCTATTGCAAAGGAAGTGCTGGGGGAAGAAACTATCAGAACAATAGTTGTGTTTGAAACTAGAGCCGAGGAAGTGAAGACACTTGAAGGAACTAGGTCGAGAGTACCAATGAAGGTAATCAAAAGGAAAGTGAAAAAACCAATTGGTGGAAGTGTAGGTTTTAACTTTGTATAGAAATTACCTGCATACAAATTCTAAAAACATAAAATAAACAATGGCAAGAGCATAAAAAATAAAACATATATACACAAAGATTTCCCCCTGGATCCCAAAATCGGGACTACCAGATTGATTTTTCCTCATATTCCTTTCAATGTTACAATACATATATATATACATGCCGAAGCATCCATAAACCCCAATCCAGTAACCCTGAATTAGAAAATAACCATAGTTCCCTTGATCGAATCTACAAAATGCCATTGGCAGAAAACCATCATGCCCAAAAACATGTGCGAAAACCACACTCAAAACCATAGGTAGGTCTACCCACCTAATATAGGGTCCAAAAAATAATTCCTCATGGCACTGCGCCAGACTCCGTAGAGGAGGCTATCGCCCTCTTCAAACCCCCTGCTACGCACGGTGCAACAAACAAGGGGGATGTCGCCCGCCTTGTGACCCCCTTGTTCCGCCTGACGCAACGGAAATGGGGGATGTCGCCCCCCTATTGTGCCCAACGCAATGAACACGGGGGCCTATGGGGCTAGTCATGGAAAGAATATAACACACACCCAACATTCTCTTACTTGTTGTTTTCTTTCCACAAGAGAGCTTAGTCATTGGTCCAACCCTGCAATGCCCATTGTTTCTGTACACAAAGAGAACTTCCTATTTCTCATAGACTTTGTCAATGCATCTGCAGTATTCTTCAAAGTGTCCACCTTTACCAGCAACACCCTTTTGTCCCCAATGATATCACTTACAAAGTGATACTGAACGTCAATGTGCTTTTTCTTTAAATGATAGGCAGAGTTCTTTGTCAAGAAAATTACAGTTTAGTTATCAACGTCTATTCTTATAGCTTACTGTAATAACCCCATACTTGAACACAATCTCTGCAACCAAATTGCTTCGTTGCTTGCATGAGTGGCTGCCATGTATTCTGCCTCTATAGTTGAAAGTGCCACTACAGACTATCTCTTACTCATCCAATTGAATGCACCTCCAAATAGGTTAAACACATACCCACTTGTAGATATTATCTAATCTAGATCTCTAGCTCAGTTTGCATCAACAAATCCACGAATGTCTTGTTATCACTCAGTGATTTTCTCTAGAAGTTGTTCAAAAGAAAGAAATTTCTGTGGTAACCACTAATCAACTTTGGAGCATAGGTTCTAGCCAACCTAGACCCAGAGAGGGCTCTCTCTGTATGATTTAACTTTGTTTATTTTGATTTTAGGCTAGTTATGATTGTTCTTTGGATTTTGATTTGTATTTGAGATTGGGTGGTGGGATTACTTAGACAGATGGATAAAATGATGTCTTTTAGACCATTGGACTATGGAGTCAAACAATAAGGAAGCAAAACTAGATTAACTCACTAAAGGGAATGTTCAAAGAGCAAGATAGCAGAGCGTTTTCAAGATTTTTGAGACAAAGGGGTGAAAGGGTTTCACTAGGGGTGAGAGAGCAATTAAGGGTTCTCAGACCGAATAATGAATGAGGAATGAAGGGGTAATCGAGATCAAAGGGAAATTAAGGATCCTTTAACCTGACTATTCGAGAAATCAATCTAAACCAAGGAGCAATTAAGAATTCCTTAACTTAGATATCAGCAGAAAACATTTAAATGTATAACTGTTAAGACAACGTGTAATTGAACAAATTCTGAAGTATTATTCCAGTTATCATTTAGATTTAGAAACACATTAAAGGTTATGACTAACTTGAGAAAAATATCAATAACACATGAGAATACTTCTCTGAAGTTTCACTCAACACATGAATCCTTTGAAAATATGATCTTTATTTATCAATCCAGCTTGTTGGCTCCGCAAATGATACAATAACCCTGGGTCTTCTGATAAAAAAATCTATAGAAATGTCTAGTAAAATCCACCCCACATATTTTAAATTATTATTATTGTATTTTAAAATAAATAAATAAATATATATAAAATACTATTAAATTTTTTTAATTTGTAAATAAAGTTTATTATAATATCACAATTTACTAGTATTATATTTTTAAAAGTCATATCTATTTTAGAAAAAATTATTTAAAAATATAATAGATCTGAAATCTAATTAATATAAATTTATTTAAATAAAATTAATTAAAAATCAAAAACCTAGCATGTTTAAGTTATTGTATTTTTTTTTGTTTTTCAAGATATTCTACTTAAATGGTTTTTAGATTATTGAATTTAGGGTTCTTGTGGTTCATCGTCGGGACAATATGAACCAAGTTGGTTCTAAACCCCTGAGCAAATGAATTTTGATGTGATTATCGCGGAAAACATGTCTCAAAAACTTTTAGATTAAAAATGTCTATCCTTTGAAATTTAAAAGTTTTTTAATTCAAAAAACCTATCTTATTCAAACATATTTGAGATTAGAAAATAAAAAATAAAAATATTCTATCTTATTTGAGATTAAAAAATTAAAAATTAAAAATATTCTATCTTATGCAATCAGCTATGAGATTCACAAGTTTTGGCTTTTAGGTGCAATTTCTTAAATTACATGTCAATATCTTTGTGAAGAATATTATTTACCATACAATTTAAGGATTTTGGAATCATTGCTTATCAAGGTTGTGGACAAAATCTCTATCACTTTAAGATGTTTATATCACTTTAAGATGTTTGGACAAAATCTCTAAGACATTATTAATAAGACACAATGGCATCTTTTTATTTTTAGTTATGATTTTAACTTACTTATGCATATTTTTAAAGTTTTGTATGTTGGTATTCTCTCATTGTAGACATTATTCATCATATATAAATTAGTGTAAAATAAGACATTATTCACAACTTAGGGTAGTTGAAATTATGATACCTCAATCGCTTTATTTTCTTGTCTTAAAATACATAATTTTAAAAATTATAGCTAGATAAAATATCCATCCTTAAAAGTGAGGCAAAATTTTGCATGATGTTTAACATCTGTTTTTTTTTTTTTTTTTTTACAATTTGATAATAATAATTTTGCGAAGATGTATTTGCATTCTTTCTCATTCTAATTTTATTTGCAATTTCATATATACATAATGATAGTAACAACGTTAATGACATTATTGTCATGTCTTCTAAGTTTTCTCAGTTTGTTGTATTCTATATGATATTTGTTATGGCCACAAAGTCTTCGTTCATGAACATGTGCCATAGCACATGCATTATGAAAGACTAAAACATACCTCAAATTTCAAAAGATATTGATAAATACCTTTTAGAATCTTTTTGTTGGCCCACCCACACCCCAAATACATCTTTCCAATAAAAAAACTATATTATTATTTGATACCCTTTTACACCCCAAAATACACTTCATCCCCACCCCCCACCAAATACATACAATATGTTGACTTTAGTATTCATAACTTTTAATCCCCCTTTATGAATGAATGTGATAAGATAATTCTCAGCAAGGTGAAATCCCTATAGTTGTGGCCCAATTTGGACTAAGTGTTGGTGTAACATAGAGCCCAACAAAAGATGAATCTACATAAGCCAAGAAACTATAGTAAACTAAGTATGCACTTTTATAGAAGCTTGAGCCTTCAAAGGCTAATAAGAAAAACTCTATTTTTACTATATGCCCCTTGTAGACCCTCCAGTATCCTTCATCCCCACCTACCTACCAAATACTTACAATATATTAAGTTTATTATTCACAATTTTAAACCCCCATTAAGTTATTGCTCAACAAGGTAAAGTCCCGGTGGTTGTGGCCCAATTTTGACTAAGTGCTAGTGCAAAATAGAGTTCAACAAAAGATGAATCTACATAAGCCAACAATCTATAGAAAACAAAGTATGCAATTTTATAGAATCGTGAGTATGTGGAAGCTAATAAAAAACCTTATTTTTACTAGATACCCCTTTTAGACCCCTCAATACCCTTCACCACCACCACTCCCTCCCCTCCCCCCCCTCCTTTGCACCAAACACCTATAATATATTGAATTTCTTATTCACAAATTTTCATCCCCCTTTATGAATGAATATCATAAGGTATTGCTCAACAATATATGATAAGGTGAATGAATGAATACATATATATGAAAGAAAGAGAGAATTATAATAGAGTAGAGGGATTGTTTGAGAGAGTTAGTGTCATGGATCTATAGTCTACCTAATTTTTTCTTTGCAAAATTCAGTTTTCCCAAGTCTATTTTGGCATCTAAGATGTTGCTACACTTCCTTTCCTAGGCTACAAGGGCTTGGCTAACTTGTGCCTACTACAACCAAACTACACCTCCTCACTTAATCTTTTCCCATAAATTCATCTTAATCTATAATATGTCAAACATAATTAAGTCTTACTCAGTCAAGTTCATTCAATAGAGGGAAAACATCCAACCACAACCTTTAAAACACCCCAACAATACTTTAACAATTAACCATTATTTCAATGCTTAGCCAACACAAGCAAAGCAAAGAGTGATAACATCCAACAATCATAAAGAGTCCACAATCACACATGTATAGGTGACACTGATGGTTTGTGTGTTAACTATATTATATGTAGAAGGTCACAAATATACAACAATAAAGTTGTAGCCTCTTACAACTCTATCATAGATATATAATGAATATAAGGAAAAAATTCCTCTGCCAATTTGATGTGGGATTTCCCCATGAAGTGGGAAATCCCACTAAAGAGCATTGAGTTAACACATACACAATGAAATTATACAAAATTAGACTAATTTATTAAACCAAGCACATGCTTATATAAATTTACATTCTTGAGAACTACCTCAGTAAGAGAAAATTACTCAAAAAACTCCTCAAAACTAGCAACTAAAATAAAATAATACATCTAGTTAGAGATATGATCTTTAATAGTCACAAGAATGGGAAACTAAGAACTGTTCATCAAATCAAACCAATAATGATAATGTCCTAATACAAATAATGGTTGGAGATAATAATTACATATAGAAATTGTAGGGATTAGAATCCCTATTAGGCCTTCCAACCAAAGAAGCATTGGGCTCCAGTGCTTTCTAGAGAACGCAGAAGTGTTTTTGTCATCGATGCAAAATGGGAATAATGTAGAGGCTAAATTTGGTGAGCAATAATCTAACAAGTGGCAAATGGTTGATGAAACTAGTGAGAAAAAGACCTATAATTGAATTTTCAGAAATTGAACTCTATTTATGTGATGTAGATCATTCGAACCCAAATCCATATAGGATAAATGATTTGGATTTGATAATTATATTTATTTTCATCCATCTCGTTGCTTTTATAGTGGAAAAAGCGAAGGAATCATCTCATAGGACCATTTTTACTGGTGGTACCCAATATGGAAAATTAGAGTTTGAAACCTTTATGGAGAATTTTGAGGCATCTAATGATATTTTTTGTGGGTAAAACTTTGTCACTTTAGTGCCGCACCATTTTTTCCAATTCTATAAATAGATACCTTTCCAACGATGCAAGAATTAATCAATCAAAATCCATATGCAAAAATTTATGCTACTCAAAAGTTGACCTTCCTGTTTTGTCCACCAAAATTCGAGAGGATCCCATGCTAACCCCATTACTCATGGAAAAGGGGTTAAACACATGATCATCATGAAAAGGACTCTAGAAGAGTCAATGGTGTAAATCTAATTAAGAGTTGAAGGAGTTAAACCTAACCATTAGTAAGTTATCATCATGTGTTATAACCGGGCCACTAGGAGGAATAGGTGTTCCATTCTTTTCGAGTGAATTTTGTTCCATATACTAATAGACTAGCTAAGAGGGATAGGAAGAGAGAATGTAGAGAGGATTTTTTCATTTTAGTAGCCCACAAGTAACAGGCCTTACTTCTTTGTACTCGCAATCATTTTCTATTCAAAGAAAGAGAGCAGGGCAACCTCACCTTCCAACTAAGTTTTTTCTTGAAAGGGTTTCCCAAGTTATATCTTGTGTCAAATTATGGTTTAAGATTTTTTTATTTCATTGTTCTCTATTTTCTACATAATTATAATTTTCATGCATATCCAATAACAAATTATTTGTAGATTTAGAAATCTAAAGAGAAATAAACCCCCATAGTGTATAACTTAGATTTTTAAGTATAATTTATCAAATCTACTATGACGAACTGTCTAGTGGAATATCCACAAGACTTTACGAATCAATAAAAGGAATGTTTAAGACAAACTAAAACTCTTCCATCAAACAAGTTGTTAAAAGCTATAACATCATACATAGTGGTGTGATTCAAATGACAAAGTTATTGAAGTAGAGAAGAGAGTAATTGCAAATCTCCAAAATATAGTCCAAAAAATGTGGCACAGGGATTTTGAATCCTTGAGAAACTTATTAAAAGAGGCATGTAAACTACCATTGTCATGGATACTAGAGAATTTTTATAAAACAAATGCATAACGGAGTGGAAAAAATCACTACGCAAGGTCGTGCTACAAAGAAGCCCAAAAGGTTAACAAGTTGGTATTGAACATAACTTATGAAAAATAATAGTGACCACAAACATCAAGGATTTTCATCCTAACATTAAGAGATTTAATTTTTCCTCAAATGATATTTAGTTAGGCTACTAAGGGATTTTTCTTTAATCCATGATAACGTGATTTAGAGGCATCATTTTCAACATTATCATTGATAAATTCTAGAAATCAAGGCACAACCATGGTATCTTCTTACCATTACAATGCAATAAACTTGTTGGCTGAGGGTGTTAATTCTAGCAGCATTGGCACAGTGGGCACAATATCTAACTATCATAGAAATCTCTTGGGATTCAAATGTAAAAGATTTGGTACAAAAACAAATTATGATAATGATTGTTTAAGAACAATAATGAGCCTCCTTCCATTGCCTCCAACTTCAATCGATGTGGTAGAAGAGTGAATAATAACAATGACTCAAGTGCGGCCCAATTAGAACCAAATAATTCCATGAGTGGTTGTCCATTGTCCAATTTGCTTTAGACTTGATTTCATTTCCTTCCAACTATGAATGTTTAAAATGTAACTTTCCCTAAATCTCTCAATTGATATACAATCTAATATTTGAAACAACTATCAAACAATATCATAGTCATAGATTCTTTACCACATATTGAAGGACACACATAACAAAAGCCACCACTGTTGCCATCATAATTAAATGGGTTGTTTATTTGCATAATTTACCCTAAGTATTCAAATAATATGATTACACTAAAATGAGAGTTTTGAAGTGTGCATCGAAAACCTAAATGTTCTCTAAAGAGAATTAAGAGTAGATGACCTATGATTGAGCTTCCAAAATTACATATAAAGAAAACCCTAAAGACTAGGAATGATAGGGAATGAGGAAACAAGAGCAATGAATATCACATAATAAAAGGTGGAAGCTAAGTATGTAGAAGGAACTAAGAAATAAGCATGAGTATATTGAAACACAAACCAAACCTACTAAATCGAAGGACTAAATTCAATAAACAAAGAACACTTGCCTAAATCCATCATTGATCGAAATTTGTTATGATACCAATGATGTGGGATTTCCCCTCAAAAGAGAGCTAAGTTCATGTACACACAATGAAATGATATAAACTCACTATTTTGTATTAAACTAAACAGATTCTTATATAACTTTACTTTGGTGAGACCTACCTCAACAAATTAGGAAAAAATTACTCAGCAATCTCCTAGAAAGTAACAACCAAAATAGAATAATAGATCTAGTTAGAGATATGATCTCATCTAGTCACAAGAATAGGAAACTAAAAACTATTAGCCACACTAGCTAATAATGATAATCTCTCACTACAACAAATCTCTATGATTAGCTCCCTTTTTTTCTTCCAAGTACTATTTTAGTGTAATTTTCTCCATTTTTTTGAAAAAGTTGGCACTATTTATCGAGATGGCACAATTTTTGGCATTGTTTTCGTCGGCTAATACATTTAGGCGCTAATTCAGGAAATAATAGCATCGTAAATAACGGTGTAAATAGCGTCAAAAATTAGCATTGGATGTAGCATTGTAAATAGCGCCAGAAATGGCACCATCAATTTTCCCAGAAATAGTGTCAGTGATAACATTGGGTTTAGCCCCTTTTTTGGTACCTACATTACCACCTTCGTTAGCTCCCATTTTAGCCCCAGAATTAGCGTCAGATATGCCTAAATATTTAATTAATTGAGGTGTTGGGGGTTAAGTCGATAGGGGCCTTCAAAATTATGGTTTTTAGGGACTTAGGGTACATGGATTAAGGGTTAAGGGATTAATGTAGAATTTCCCATTGTAGATCACCTGATAATGCAATATACTAAAGAAAAATACTTGATCTACTTCTACAAACAAACTTGCAGAAGCTTAATTGATTTTGAGCAAGATCAAATAGAACACATATAACAGAGAATGAAAAATCAATCACACATGAACACAGAAGAATACTCTGAGGAAAGCCTCAGCTAAAAACCCTGATCTCTGTATTATCATACAAGTGGAAATATCTCAAGATTACACAAAGCTTTAGCTCACAAGCTATGCAGCTCTCAGTATAATCCCTCAAATGCTGCTCATAGACTGAGTAGACACAACATATGCCTTCCTCCAATCCTCCAAGCCTCCTATTTCCTTGCGTAGTTTCTCCTAGGGTCCAATGCTACCACCTGTGTGAATTCCCACGTCACACACTCATCAAAACTCAGAAATAACTGCACAATCCTCAAGGAATGAATTAGTTCTGCATGCAAGAGATATCCTCAATGGAATATTCCTACAACTGATAGTACACTGTCCCATCATCTAATCTCAACTGGGTCTCTGTATAAATTGACATGCATGAGTTATTTATGAGAGAATATTCAGTTATCTGAAGTGCAATTGTTACATGCATGCATGCATTAACTAATTGAACTCACAGTTAGTTCAACAAACTGTTGGAACTAATGTAATTGGACTTAACTCAATTAACTGAGCTAACTAATTACAACTCAAAGTTCAACTCATCCTAATCACTTTAATCAAGGGATAACTTCCTCAATCAAAGGGAAAATTGTTGCATGTCTTCACATAGACTTCATATTTGATTTTCTCCAACTAATTAACTCAAATTAATTATTTTACAAACAACTACTAAGATCAAATTCGAATTTTAATTCTCAATTTTAGTTTAGGGACTAACTAAAATTGGAATGTATCCCGAAATGCTATTTATAACAATGTTATTTTTAGCACTTCTATATTTAGCATTTCTTGTTTCTATTTTCAACACTCCCTCTCAACAAGAAAGGGATTATCAGTCACCCCGATCCTGTCTCTGTGGAACTCAAATTTTCATTTTGACAATGCCTTAGTCAAAATATCTGCTTCCTACTCCTCGGTCGAAACATATAGCAACAACATGATCCTCTTCACCACACAATATCGAAGATGATGATACCTAATATCTATGTACTTGGACCTATTATGAAATACTGGATTCTCAAAGAGTTTGATACAACTATGATTATCGCAATAGATCATAGCTGGATCCATCCTCTGACCAAACAATCCCACTATAATCTTTCGCATCCAAATGGCCTCGCATGTTGCTTGACTGACAGCCATGTATTCAGCCTCTGCTGAGCTAAGTGCAAGTGACCTCTGTTTCCTGTTGTACCAGGAAACTGCAGCTGAACCAAGGTTGAAGATTCCTTTAGAGGTGCTCTTCTGGTCTAATGGACTCGCTGCCCAATATGCATCTGCGAAGCTCTGAAGCTTCACTCCCTCTATCTGTCTGTACCACAATCCATACTAAGATGTGCCTCTGAGGTATCTCAGCACATGCTTCGCTGCCTTCCAAAACAGCTTGGTAGGCTAAACCATAGCTTGACTTAGCTGGTTCACCGTAAAGCACAAATCTAGTCATGTGTTCACTAGATACATCAATGAACCCACAAGTTGCCGATAAACAGTAGCAGCTACTACCTCACCTGAAGTAGCATCCCCCTTCCTCCAGTTACCAGCTAGAGGATTCTGCATAGGCTTGCACTTCTCCATGTGGAATCGCCTTCATTGGCATACTTGCCTTGAGACACAAACACTTCCCCATCCTTCTGCCACATTTCCATGCCTAGAAAGTAGTGCATAAGACCCATGTCTTTCATCTCGAACTCTCTTGCAAGGTCCTCCTTGCAAGACTTGATCAATTGATCATCACCTGACAATATCAGAGCATCAACATAAAGAAAAATGATCAATGGCTTACCTTCTACCATGATGTGGTATAGGTTCGCATCTACTTCACTCTTGGTGAAGCCCAACCCAGTGAAATAGTTGTCGATCCTGGTGTACTAAGCACAAGGTGCTTGCTTCAGCCCGTACAAAGCCCTTTTGAGTTGGCACACATGTGACTCACGATCGAAGGTCTCAAAACCTTTCTGCTGCTCAATGTACACCTCTTCCTCAATCTTCCCATTGAGGAACGCAGTCTTCACATCCATCTGACGGATCTTCCAACCCATCTAAGCTGATAGTGCCAACATCAATCTAATAGATGAGTACCTTGCTATAGGAGCAAAAGGCTCATCATAGTCGATCCCCTCGACCTCTGAGAAACCACATGAAACAAACCTTGCCTTATGTTTCTCAACACTACCATCAGTTACTTGCTTTACCTTGTAAAGCCATCGGGAGCTCACCACTGACTTATATTGAGGTCTTGGGACAACATCCCAAACACACTTTCAAACGCTGGAGTCATACTTCTCCACCATAGCATCAACCCAGACTGGTTGCTGCACTGCTTCCTCGAATGAAGAAGGTTCAGTATCTACACACTTCCCAACCAGGGCCATGTAACCAATGTACCGCTCGGGTGATCTCCTCTGTCTGCCCTGAGAGGATGGCTGCCCCACATTCTCTTGCGCATCCATCACCAATTTGTCAGCTTCCCTTGAGTGTTTCTGCCCATCTCTGGAAGACTCTGCATGAGTGGATGTCTCCACTCCCATATTCTCTACATGCAGCTGCTTCGCATTAGTATGAGGCTCCTCCACCTTTGGAACCAAAAGTCCTCCTCTGCATGCAACTTGAGCTCCCTCTCAAGGGACACTCGCATGGCTTTCTGCTCATTAAATTTTAGATCTCTGCGCACCACTGTCCTCTGACTCGTAGGAAGAAATACCTGATAGTTGTGGGGTGTATCAGTGTACCCCACAAGTATCCACAACTCAGCTGTTGTGTTTAGCTTCTTCTGGGCATCTTTGGTCACATGGAAATAAACCGATGATCCAAAGATCCTGAAGTGACTCGCATCTGGTCGCTTCCCAAAAAAGGCTTCCATTGGTGTTTTCATCCCCAGTATATGGTACGGGCTTCTGTTCTGCAAGTATAATGTTGTATTGCATGCCTCAACCCACAAATGAAGTTGTAGGCTTTGGTCATGCAACATCACTCGAGTTGCTCCCACAATCAATCTATTCTTCCTTTCGGCTACCCCATTCTGTTGTGGGTTATGGGGTGTCGTCAACTCACATTTAATTCCTTCTACTACGCAAAAGTCCTTAAATTGTTGGGAGACATACTCTCCACCATTGTTGCTATGCAAGGCCCTTATTTTCTTTCTAGATTCTTTCTCTGCCAAGGCTTTAAACTCCCAAAACCTTGAGAAGGTATGATCCTTCTTCTACATAAATTAGATCCAACATCTACAAGAAAAATAATCAATAAAAATAACATAGTACCTTTGTTTAGCAGTGGAGGTTGTAGAGAATGGTCCACACACATCTGTATGAACTCGCTCTAGGATTGCTCCAGCTCTATTGTCTCAATCCTGAAAGGAATATTTTGCATACTTACCCAAGGTACAACCTTTTCATGTATCCGTCTACTCCAATTTTCCCTTGGGAAGTCTGGTAGAAATATGTTGCATGATCTTCAAGGCCCTATGGTGCAAGTGGCCCAATCTTCTATGCCATAGCTCGCCAACATCTTGGCTCTACACCAACTCTGCTTTGGAGCTCAATGCAGCACAATCATCTACCTCTAGCTTGTAGAGATTCTTAACTCGAATCCCAATCCTCTTGGTCTGTCCAGTGTCGATATGCCTCAGGAATACCTTTCCTATACTAAAGGCTACATCATTGCCTTTGTCTTCCAGCATAGCGATGGACACAAGATTATTCTTCAAACCCGATACATCCTTTACATCAATCAAGGTGAGAGGAGCTCCATGCTCCCCCTTAACACAACCGTACCTTCACTTGAAACACGGTACTTTCCATCATCACCCATCTTGATCCACATATGGAGATCCTTCTCCTCCAAGGTACTGAAAAGATTCTTGTTGCCGGTCATGTGGAATGAAGCTCTACTGTCCAGGTACCAAACACATCCCACCATCGATGAAACCATGCATGCGATAAGGGAGAAATCCAATTCGAACTGTGAGGTCAGTACCTCACCATCTGATCCCTTCGAGGATCCCTTCTTGGATTTCTTCTATGGAAAATTCGTAGCATAATGGCCCACCTCATGACAATGAAAGCATCTCACTTTCAATTTGTCAAACTTCTTTCCACCATGGGAAGAACTAGATTTGGAATGGGACGCCTTCCGTTTCCCTTTCCTTGCCTTACTCGCTAAGGCTAGATTTTCTTCATCATCTTTCTTTGATGAAGATCCATCTTTGGTGCTTCTCCTTATCTCCTCCTGCATCAAATATGACCAAAGTCATTCCCAATCTAGGAGTTTCTCTCTTCCATTTACCGAGTCTTGGTAGCTATGCCAGCTCTTAGGAAGATCGAGGAGAGCAAGAATCACCATGTCATCATCGGATGTCGTGATCCCTACACTTCCAAGCTCATCCCTGCAGGTGGTGAGCTTGTTCAAATATGTAGAGATTGTGTCGCCCTTTTCACACTGCCTTTCGGCGCTAGCTTCCTCTGAATGTTGTTGTTCTGATATAGATCCTTCAATGTTTTCCACATTGAAAACATTGTCTCCTTCCCATGGAGACTCAAGACTATGTGGTCTCGAACTCCCTCCAGAAGGATTCTCTTCGCTCTAGCCACGCATTTCTTCCATTCTGCCAATTCTTGGGCATTAGCTGTTGCTAGCTTGGGAACTTCTTGATCAATGAAGTCCTTTAGACTATTTTCCTCTAATACTGCTTCCATGCGATCCTTCCAGGCTATATAATTCGAGCTTCCATCAAGGGCATACTCGAGTCTCAAATCGTTGAACACCATTGGTGAAATTTGAGATGTGATAAGAATTCAAATTCTATAATCAGGAGCTTCAAACTTTGAAATTCTCCCTTCTTTGTATATTGTTCTTCGCTTTGATCACCTTTGCTCTGATACCATGTAGAATTTCCCACTATAGATCACCTGATAATGCAATATACTAAAGAAAAATACTTGATCTACTTCTACAAACAAACTTGCGGAAGCTTAATCGATTTTGAACAAGATCAAATAAAACACATATAACAGAGAATGAGAAATCAATCACACATGAACACAGAAGAATACTCTGGGGATAGCCTCAACTAAAAACCCCAATCTTTGTATTATCATACAAGTGGAAATATCTCTAGATTACACAAAGCTTTAGCCCACAAGCTATCCAACTCTCAGTAAAATCCCGTAAATGCTACTCATAGACTGAATAGACACAACATATGCCTTCCTCCAATCCTCCAAGCCTCCTATTTCCTTGCGCAGTTTCTCATGGGGTCCAATGCTGCCACCTGTGTGAATTCCCACATCACACACTCATCAAAACTCAGAAATAACTGCACAATCCTCAAGGAATGAATTCCTTCTGCATGCAAGAGATATCCTCAATGGAATATTCCTACAATTGATAGTACACTGTCCCATCATATGATCTCAACTGGGTCTCTGTCTGAACTGACATGCATGAGTTATTTATGAGAGAATATTCAGTTATCTAAAGTGCTGTAGTTACATGCATGCATGCATTAACTAACTGAACTCACAATCAGTTCAACTAACTGTTGGGACTAATCTAACTGGGCTTAACTCAATTAACTTAGGTAACTAATTTCAACTCAAAGTACAACTCATCCTGATCACTTTAATCAAGGGATAACTTTCTCAATCACAGGGAAAGTTGTTGCATGCCCTCACATAGACTTCATGTTTGATTTTCTCCAACTAATTAACTCAAGATGAATTAATTAATTATTTTACAAATAGCTGCTAAGATCAAATTCAAATTTTAATTCTCGATTTCCTTTCAGGTACTAACTAAAATTGGAATGTATCCCGAAATGCTATTTATAGCAATGCTATTTTTAACACTTCTATATTTAACATTTCTTGTTGCTATTTTCAACAATAACGTTTAGGGTTTAAGGGATTAAGGGTCAAGAGCTAATGGATTTGGTGCTTACAGGTTAGGTAGTTTAATGGTTAACAACTTGGTTGTTTCAGGTTTGGATGGTCTCTCGAAGTTTGTTGTTACATGATTACATTTCAGTTCGTTTATTGATTTGGATTAATTAAGGCTCCAGGAGTTGCTATTGTTACATAGACAATTTCTTAAGCACGTGTTACCTTTCCTAATCAAACCAGATCTAGGAAATCCAATTATTCATCCAATTAATACATACCTCACCCTACCATAATATTGCATGATTAGAATGTTCTAAGACCATTACATTTTACAATTAAACCGATGTAACTGTTGCCATTAGTAACAATACTCTATTATTACTTTTTTTTCTTAATTATTTGTGTTGTTACATCCGAAGATTAGTGCAATCATTCAAAAATTCTTTTTGATTTAAAAGTTTTGATCGGTAATGAGGAGTAATCACCTGTGATTCCAACACCTTGACATTATCCCCTGAGAAAGCATATGTGTGTGCTGAAGTAGCTCTATAATAGGTTCCTATCATTGTTGAGTAGTGTGCTTGTGAGCAACTATGGGTGGAGTAGCGGTCAGACGCGAACCTGATTCTATTAATGTGTTGTTACAACATCTTGAAGCATTGGAAATTTTTAGAAGGGTTGGATGGTTGAGTTATTTTGAAAAATTATAGGGTTTCAATGAATTGGTCACTTTAGAAGTTTCCCAAGCCTTAGTTGAACAAAACCCTCTGGTCAAGGGCTTCAGAAATGTTGTTACATAAGAAGTTATCGCAAAAGTGACAGGGTTGCTTAGGATAGGAGAACAATGGTTCTCAAGTAAAGTGGCCAATCCTGAAGCTAAGGCCATATTCTTACAAGAGGGAGAATAATTAATGCCCAATAACAATGATTTTGATAGAACATCTCTTCCTCACCCTTGGGAAGATGTAGCCCTCTTCATCCAAATATTCATTCCCCGTGAGGGTTGTTTTGGGATTATTTTCAATTATCACTTTCAATCGCTGGTACACCTAAGGATAGGGTGGTTGATTAATTTACCATACTACTTTCTAAAGACATTACAACACAAGGAAGAGACTATGAAAGGGGAAAGACATCTAGAAACTTGCATCACTAACCATGCTCTCATTAAATTAATCATCATGCATTCATTATAGAGACAAGGGATCTCGTGGCATGCTTTGATAGTGAGACCTTGTGTTGGTGTGAATGAGGAGCATGAAGAGAGTGTTGAAGCAACACCTAGAGTTGAAGTAGCCCCTAGCGTTGAAATACCACCAAGTACTGAGGTAGCACCGAACGCTAAAACAACACATGTTGCTGAAACTACTACATTTTCCAAGAGAAAGACAACCACTGGCTCTAAGTGGAGTAAGGTTGATACACCTCCTATGACTAGTCGATGGAACCCTAAGAGGTGGAGTTCCATTAGAACGACCCCTAGTTTATTCTTGCGAGGAAAGGAGACGCAGATAGAAGAACCTATGGTGGTGTTTAGTGACTCATCAGAGGAAAGCCGAGGTGGGTGCCCTATTGCAAAGGAAGTGTTGGGGGAAGAAACTATTGGAACAATAGTTGTGCTTGAAACTAGAGCTAAGGAAGTGAAGACACCTGAAGGGACTAGGTCGGGAGTATCAATGAAGGTAATCAAAAGGAAAGTGAAAAAACCAATTGATGGAAGTGTAGGTTTTAACCCTGTAAAAAAATTACGTGCATATGAATTCTAAAAACATAAAATAAACAATGGCGAGAGAAAAAAAAATAAAACAGATATACACAAATATTTCCCCCTGGATCCCAAAACCGGGACTACCAGATTGATTTTCCCTCATATTCCTTTCAATGTTACAATACATATATATACATGCCGAAGCATCCATAAACCCCAATCCATTAACCATGGATTAGAAAATAACCATAGTTCCCTTGACCGAATCTACAAAATACCATGGGCAGGAAACCATCATGCCCAAAACCATGTGCGAAAACCACACACAAAACCATAGGTGGGTCTGCCCACCTAATATAGGGTCCAAAAAAAATTCCTCGAGGCACTGCCCCAGACTCAGTAGAGGGGGCTACTGCCCCCCTCAAACCCCCCTGCTATGCATGGTGCAACAAAAAGGGGGGATTGTCGCCCGCCCTGTGACCCCCCTGTTGCACCCGACACAACGAACATGGGGGATGTTGCCCCCCTGTTGTGCCCAACACAACAAATGGGGGGGGGGGCTATGGGGATAGTCATGGAAAGAATATAACAAGCACCCAACATTCTCTTATTTGTTGTTTTCTTTCCACAGGAGAGCTTAGTCATTGGTCCAGCCATGCAACGTCCATTGTTTCTCTACACAAATAGAACTTCCCAGTGCTCACAGACTTTGTTAATGCATCTGCAATATTCTTCAAAGTGTCCACCTTTACGAGCAACACCTTTTTGTCCTCAATCATATCCCTTACAAAGTGATATTGAAAATCAATGTGCTTTGTCTTTAAATGATAGGCATGGCTCTTTGCCAAGAAAATTTCACTTTGGTCGCCACAGTTTATCCTTATAGCTCACTGTACTAACCCCATACTTGAACACAATCTTTGAAACCAAACTACTTCCTTGCTTGCATGAGTGGATGCCATGTATTCTGCCTCTATAGTTGAAAGTGCCACTACAGACTGTCTCTTAATCGTCCAACTGACTGCACCTCCAAATAGGTTAAACACATACCGACTTGTAGATATTATTTAATCCAGATCTCCAACCCAATCTACATCAACAAAGCCACGAATGTCCAAAACTCTGTCTAATCCTAGTCTTCCTTGGTAGGATAAAGCATAATCACTAGTGCCATGCAAATACCTGAAAACCCGCTTCAATGTTGTCCATTGTTCCTTCCATGGTTTTGATATAAACCTGCTCAATACTCCCACTATGTGTGCAATGTTTGGTCTAGTATAGACCATTTCATACATCAAGCCACTGACTGCACTTGCGTATGGAACACGAGACATGTCATATTCCTCTTCTTGTGTCTTGGGACACTGTTCAACAGATAAATTCACACCGATAGGAATAGGAACCTTCACCGGTTTATTATCCTTCATATTAAACCTCTACAATATTGTCTCGACATACTTCCTTTGGTTTAACTAGAGCTTCCTTTTTGCCCAATCTCGTTTAATTTCCATGCCCAAAATATAATTTGCAGCACCAAGATATTTCATGTCGAATTTGGAGGACAATTGGGTCTTCAATTCCTAGATAATTTCTTTGTTATTTCCAATCAACAACATATCATCCACATACAAGACCAAATAAAAAATAGGGTCACCAATTAATTTAAAATACACATAGCGATCAACTTTGCTTCTAGTGAAGGAAAGTCCCCATATATATGTATCAAGTTTCTAATACCACATCCTTGGTGACTGTTGTAACCCATACAAAGACTTTTTTAACTTGCATACTAGTTCTTTCTTATCCTTCATCACAAAGCCTTCAGGCTGCTTCATGTAGATCTCTTCTTCTAGATTCCCATGAAGAAATGTTGTCTTCATATCCATATGTTCTACCTCAAAATCAAAAGCAGCAACAACAGATAAAAGTAATCTAATAGAAGCTACCTTGGAAACATGACAAAAAATATCACCAAAATCAATTCCTGGCACCTGGGAATAACCTTTTGCTACCAACCGAGCTTTGTATTTCTCCACCTTGCCTTCTTCCGTCATCTTCTTATTAAACACCCATTTGATGCCAATGGGTTTCCTTCCAGCCGACAACTCCACCAGATCCCAAGACTCATTTTGGTGCAAAGATGTCATTTCATCAACTGTGGCTTCTTTCTAGAGTTTGCCATCCTCTGAATCTACTGCTTCCCTGATAGTTATGGGATCATCATCAGTAATAGATAAAGCAAATTTTGAACATAAATAAGTTGGACTATACCTTTTTGTATGCCTTCTTTCTTGAACTGATCTTCTCACAACTGGAGTTTGTGGCTCTTCATATTCTTATTCCTCTTCTACTATAGAGTTTGATTCCTCCTCCTTTAGCTCAAACTCTATCTTGTCAGGTTCCTTTGGTAGGACTTCATGTTTAATAACATATTTCACCTCTCTAAACACCACATCGCGGTTATACAAAACCTTCCTTGTTTCTGGGTTCCAAAGCTTATAATCTTTTAAACCATATTTATACCCAATAAAGATGCACCTTTCAGATTTACAATGAAACTTGGTTCTTTTCTCCTTTGGAACATTTACATATGCATCACATCCAAATACCCTTAGATGTGAAAGAGAGGGTTTCTTACCAGTCCATACCTCTTGTGGAGTCTTATCTGTTGAAAATAGAAACAAGAAATGCTAAAAATAGCATTGGTATAAATAGCATTTCATGATATACTCCAACTCTGTTGGAAATAGAAAAAAATACAAATGCTAAAAATATCATTTCTATAAATAACATTTCATGATAGATTCCAATTTTAATTAGTCCATGAATTAAAATTGAGAATTAAAATTTGAAATTGAGCTCAGCAGCTGTTTGAAAAATAATTAATTAATTAATCTTGGATTAATTAGTTGGAGAAAATCAAACATGAAGTCTTTGTGAAGACATGCAATAGTTATCCCTTTGATTGAGGAAGTTATCCCTTAATTAAAGAGACAAGGATGAGTTGTATTTGAGTTGTAATTAGATAGCTCAGTTAACTGAGTTAAGTCCAGTTAAATTAGTTCCAAACAATTGGAGGAACTAATTATGAGTTCAGTCAGTTAATGCATGCATGCATGCAACTAGTGTTCTCATGATAATTGAATATTCTCTCATAAATAACTCATGCATGTCAGTTCAGAGAAAGACCCAATTGAGATTAAAGGAAGGGACAATGTACTATCAGTTGGAGGAATTTTCCTATATAGGAAACTCATCCATGTAGAAGGAATTATCTCCTTCAGGATTGCGCAGTTATTTTAGAGGTCAGTGTTGTGTGTGAGGTGAGAATCACATAGGTTGCAGTTGGAGGACCCAGGAGAAATTGCGCAAGGAAATATGAGGCTTGGAGGACTGAAGGAAGGCACAGGTGTTGTCTATTCTGTCCATAAGCAACAGTGAGGGATTGTACTAAGAGCTGGATAGCTTGTGAGTTAAAGCTTTGTGTAATCCTGAGATATTTCCACTTGTATGGTAATAAATATAGTGGGGTTTTTAGTTGAGGCTTTCCCCAAAGTATTCTTATGTGTTTCATGTGTATGATTTCTTCTTCATCTATTATATGTGTTTTATTTGATCTTGCTCAAAATCGATTAAGCTTCCACAAGTTTGTTTGTAGAAGTAGATCAAGTATTTTGCTTTAGTATATTGCATTATCAGGTGATCTACAGTGAGAATTTCTACATGGTCTCAGAGCAAAGGTGATCAAAGCAGAGAACAATATACAAAGAAGGGAGAAGTTCGAAGTTTGCAGTTCTTGATTGTAGAAATCGAATTCTTATCACATCTCAAAGTTCACCAATGGAATTCAATGGTTTGAGACTCGATTATGCCCTGGATGGTAGCTCGAATTATATAGCATGGAAGGATTGCATGGAAGCGATATTAGAGGACAACGGTTTGAAGGACTTCATTGATCAAGAAGTCCCTAAGCCAACAGCAACTAATGCCCAAGAATTGGCGGAATGGAAGAAATGTGTCGCTACAGCGAGGAGGATTCTTCTGGAGGGTGTTCGAGACCATATTGTCTCGAGTCTCCATGGGAAGGAGACACTGTTTTCAATGTGGAAGACATTGAAGGATCTATATCAGAACAACAATGACTAGAGGAAGTTGGCACTGAAAGACAAGCTTAAGAAAATCAAGTGTGAAAAGGGCGACACGATCTCTACATATCAGAACAAGCTCACCACCTATAGGGATGAGATTGGAAGTGTAGGAATCACGACAATTGATGATGATATGATAAGTCTTGCTCTCCTCGGTCTTCCTAAGAGTTGGCATAGCTACCAGGACTCAGTGAATGGAAGAAAGAAACTACCAGATTTGGAATGACTGTGGCCAGATCTGATGCAGGAGGAGATCAGGAGAAGCACCAGAGATGGTTCTTCATCCAAGGAGGATGAAATTTCACCTTAGTGAGTAAGGCAAGGAAAGGGAAGGAGAAGGATTCTCATCCCAAATCGAGTTCTTCTCATGGAGAGAAGAAGATTGACAAATCTAAAGTGAGGTGCTTTAATTGTCATGAGGTGGGCCATTATGTAACTAATTGTCCATTGAAGAAATCCAAGAAGGGATCCTCGGAAGGATCTGAAGGTGAGGCATTGGCCTCTCAGTTTGAATTGGATTTTACCGTCATCGCATGCATGGTTTCATCGATGATGGGTTGTGGTTGGTTTCTTGATAGTGGAGCTTCATTCCACATGGCCGATGATAAGAGTTTGTTCAGTACCTTGGAGAAGAAAGACCTCAAGATACTCATAGAAATGGGTAATGATGAAAAGTCTAGTGTTTCAGGAGTGGGCACGGTTTCTTTTCAAAGGGAACATGGAGCTCGCATTAGCTTGATAGATGTGAAGTATGTGCCAGGACTAAAGAAGAACTTGGTATCGGTCGTGATGCTGGAGGACAAAGGCTATGATCTAGTCTTCAGTAAGGGAAATGTTTTCCTTAGACATATCACCACAAGATAGGTGAAGCAGAACAATTCACGAATCAAGAACCTATATGCTCTTGAGGTTCAAGATGCATGCAAAGCCTTGAGGAGCAAGGCAACTATTGGAGACTTGGTGGTTGAGAGGGAGAGTACATTACCTCTCAACATGCAACCTCAGAAGAAGTCTCAGACAATTGTGGAGGAGCCACAATTGGTGAAGCAGTTTCAGGAGGTTGTGGAGCAACCACAACTGGAGAAGCTGAGAGGAGATCAAGTGGAGGCATCCACTCATGCAAAAACCTCCAGTAGGGGGAAATTTCGAGCCAAGTGGGTAGACGGATCACATGCAGCCATACCTCTAGGAGTGAGGTGGGACAATGTGAAGTGAAAGTCCCAAGAGGGCTGAAATAGGGGCAGGATCCTTAAGGTACCCAACCTCTTTGATTAGACCTTGCTACGGGAGCCATGACGAGGAGTAGCAGGACTAGATGAGTGGGTAGAGACAAATGTGGATGAAGCTTCAGCATTAGAGGCTGCTTCTAGCCCAACAGGGAGGTCAGTTACTTACTTCTCAGTAATTGAGTTACAATGCAGCAGTGGGAAACATGATGCAACATGATGAGAGGAGGTGCAGTGTGGATGCAGTGCTGGGAGATAGGACCATCTGCAACACGTTTGCAACAGGAGGAATCAATTTGATTGATGCAGTTAGAGATCAAAGTGACAGAGGTTAGAGCAGTAAAATGATGAAAAGCACAGAGGTGTAGAGTTTTTAGTCGACAGAGACAATATCAGTTAGAGACTTTGATGACAGAGGCATCATTCTGATTCAGGTTGGATATTTTTTGTGTTTTCGGAGTTGCTGGAGCAACAACACTTGAGAGGAGTGTTGCATGCAAAACATTCCAAAGGTTCAGGATCGAGTTCGAGTTGAATGCCTTTCTTGTTGAGAGCGAGTGTTGAAAATAGCAACAAGAAATGCTAAAAATAGAAATGCTAAAAATAACATTGCTATAAATAGCATTTCAGGGTATACTCCAACTCTGTTGGAAATATAAAAAAATGGAAATGCTAAAAATAATATTGCTATAAATAGCATTTCAGGATAGATTCCAATTTTAATTAGTCCCTAAATTAAAATTGAGAATTAAAATTCGAATTTGAGCTCAACAACTGTTTGAAAAATAATTAATAAATTCATCTTGGATTAATTAGTTGGAGAAAATCAAACATGAAGTCTTTGTGAAGACATGTAACGGTTATCCCTCTGATCGAGGAAGTTATCCCTTAATTAAAGAGATAAGGATGAGCTGTATTTGAGTTGTAATTAGTTAGCTTAGTTAACTGAGTTAATTCCAGTTAAATTAGTTCCAAACAGTTGGAGGAACTAATTGTGAGTTTAGTCAGTTAATGCATGCATGCATGCAACTAGTGTTCTCCAGATAACTGAATATTCTCTCATAAATAACTCATGCATGTCAGTTTAGAGAAAGGCCCAGTTGAGATTAAAGGAAGGGACAATGTACTATCAGTTGGAGGAATTTTCCTATATAGGAAACTCATCCATGCAGAAGGAATTATCTCCTTCAGGATTGCGCAATTATTTCAGAGGTAAGTGTTGTGTGCGAGTTGTGAATCACACAAGTTGTAGCTGGAGGACCCAGGAGAAATTGCGCAAGGAAATAGGAGGCTTGGAGGATAGAAGGAAGGCACAGGTTTTGTTTATTTTTTCCATGAGCAACAGTGAGGGATTGTACCAAGAGCTGGATAGCTTGTGAGCTAAAGCTTTGTGTAATCCTGAGATATTTCCACTTGTATAATAATACAAATAACAGGGTTTTTATCTGAGGCTTTCCCCAAAGTATATTTCTATGTTTCATGTGTATGATTTCTTCCTCATCTGTTATATGTGTTCTATTTGATCTTTCTCAAAATCGATTAAGCTTCCGCAAGTTTGTTTGTAGAAGTAGATCAAGTGTTTTTCTTTAGTATATTGCATTATCAGGTGATCTACAGTGAGAATTTCTACATTATCCTCCAACATTGATGAAGGTTATCTGTTGACCAGATAACATGTAGTCTCCACCACCTCTGCCAAGAATTCTTGTCCTAACCTGATGCCACTTAGCATGCTTCTTTCCTTTTCCATTAACATCCTATTCATTCTTTCTGCAAATCCATTTTGCTGAGGTGTGTATGGTGTAGTATTCTACCGTGATATACCACACTTCTTACAGAACTCTTCAAATTACTTCTTACAAAACTCTCCATCGTTATCTATCCTCAACACCTTTATCTTCTTCTCTGTCTAGTTTTCCACCAGAGCCTTAAATTCTTTAAACCTGTCAAAGACTTTAGATTTTTTTCTGAGGAAATATACCATGTATTCCTTGAGAATTCATTTATAAATTATATATAGTACACAAACTTACCCAATGATGGAACTGACACAAGTCCAAACACATCACTGTGCACAAGCTCTAATATATGTTTCACGCTCTTAGCGCCAGAGGGGAAACTCACCCGATTTTGCTTCCCATATGCATAATTTTCACATAAATCAAAATCAAAAGAGAAATTAGACATACCTTCTACCATACCATTACCATGAAGTATTCAAAGGCCCTTCTCTCCAATATGTCCAAGCCTTTGATTCCATAGCACAATATTTTCTCGAGAGACCACTAGATTTTCTGCTCCACTTTCGGGAACCACATAATTGTTGCACCCATCAATAATAGTGCTACCGTGAAGCTTGTGCAGAGTTCAATCTGAACTACCTACAACAATACCAGTGCTCCCCAAACCATCTTGCAGGAATATTTTTCAAACACTGTTTTTACACCTGTATCATCCAACTTTCTTTCAAAAATTAGATTTCTAGCCAATGTAGGAATATGCAGAACACCCGAAAATGTTCTAATCCTTCCACCTTGAAACTTCAACTTGACTTTTCTGCGACTGATGATTCTAGCCTTCCTGCGATACCCTAAGAAGACATCACCACCATACTTGCAGAGCCACTCCCTGTGGGGAGTGAAGTGAATGAATGCACCTAAGTTAATAAACCATGCCTCATGATCTACATATGTACTTGAAGAAGAAGCGAAGTACACATCCCCACCTTCATCTGAGGTGGTTTTTGCCTCTGCAGAAGGAGTATCATCATATCCCTTTCCTTTTTCAAGAGCTTTAGATCTATATTCCTTTTTGAAGTGCCCTTCCTTTACACATTTCTCGCACACCTTTATAGGTTTTCCTAGAGATTTAGATCTCCCTCTAGATTTATATCTCCTACTCAAGGATTTATTTTTGTTTCTGTTTTGGGACCGTCCTCGTACAAATAAGGCATCACCATTCTATCCCTCTGTATTTTTTTGTCTCATCTCCTTTGACAACAATGATGAGACTATTTCATCAAACTGCAAGATAGTCGCATTGCTACCTATTGCAACAACCAGACTATCCCACGAATCTGGTAGAGAACACAACAAACTGATGCACTTATCTTAATATGAAATTTTCATATCAACATATAACAACTAGTTTACCACAATATTAAAGGCGTTAATATGCTCTATCACTGAGTCTTCGTCCTTCATCCTCGGGTTATACAATTTTTTCTATAGGAATAGTTTATTCACCAGAGACTTAGATTGGTACAAAGTCCCTAACTTGTCCCACAAAGCCTTCGCCAAAGATTCCCCTGATACATTCAACAATATTGAATCTGAGATACACAACCATATTGTGCTCCTTGCCTTTCGAACCAACTTTTCCTAGTCTTCAGTTGATATTGTCATTGGTTTAGTACCCATATCTACCACGATCCACTGATCTTTATCCAACAGCAGATCCTCCATCTTGAGTTTCCACAACTCAAAAATATGACCATTAAATTTCTCGATCTTTATATTTCCACTGCTCATCATCTTCCTTCAACACAAAAATTGATCCTGCAGATCTCCCACTTAATAGGGTCTACCACAGGCCCGAGAAAAACCCCTCAGTAACAAGGCATCAACTTGAAGCCAAAACATCTCTGATATCAAATGTACGTTTTAATCCCATATAGAAATTACCTAAATACAAATTCTAAAAACATAAAATAAACAATGGCGAGACCATAAAACATAAAACAAATATACACAGAGATTTTCCCCTAGATCCCAAAACCGGGACTACCAAATTGATTTTTCCTTATATTCCTTTCAATGCTACAATACATATATATAAATGTTGAAGCATCCATAAACCCCAATCCATTAACCCTGGATTAGAACATAACGATGGTTCCCTTGACCGAATCTACAAAATACCATGGGTAGAAAGCCATCATGCCCAAAACCGTAGGTAGGTCCACCCGCTCTAATGCCTCCTTCCTTCTCCTATTGTGTCATATTTGTACATCCTTCAATCCTAACCCAAGTTGTTCTTAAGGGGGGATGTTAGGATATTCCGACACATAGGAAATAATTAAGTATAACTTGGTCTAGTGTAGAATTAGGTAAAATGTGTTTCTTTACTATGTACTTTTGTAACTTACAATCCGACGGTCATGATATGTTCTAGACATGAAGTGATATGACGGTTCATTATCTCCTCGGTATTACCAACACTTGATCCGTGGCTTAACACCTGATTGATCCATGATCTCTATTTAAAGAGCATGGAGGGTCATTTGTAGGGTGACCGTTCATGAGAGAAGCTTATGTAAATTTCATTTTTTTATTAATAAATTGCCTAAAGTGGCTGCGTTGGCTCAGGCTGTGGACTGTTTCCCTTTTTAGGGTTTTAACCATGTCAAGAATACTGGTGTATTGCTCTGTGATATGTTTGTGAGTGGTGTCCTTTGGTGTTCTATTTGAGGAACTTACCCTGTAAATTCCTACATGGTATCAAAGCTATTTGAGGCCCGCGTCGATTAGTTACCCAAATTCAAAGCTGGTACAACTGAATCCAATTGTCATTTCCTACATCTACGGATTTTGATTGGTTTCAGGCCAAGAAGATTACTCTATTGTGTTAGGATCATCTGTTCCAGTGAGGAATCCCTTTCATTTCACACAAAAAGGTTTCTGGTAGCTCTAGCTACATCATTTTAAAGATATGGAGGTATATAATTTTTTTTACAGTTCTAGTTATTCATCTCTCTGTTTATTTTGGTTTATTTAGCTCTCTGTTTTTTATTACTTGATCTATACCTTTCATTTCTGCGTATGCTTTTTGCCCTGCGACTCTGTGCAATCTGGGCAAATCAGAAACAGAAAGGAAAGATTTTTCTCATGCGTATGCTCTTTTCCGCCGTGTCTTAGTGTGACTTCGAAAAATTAGAAACATTGAGGAAAATATTTAGTTTATGATGAAAGCTAACTTCAAGCCATAATGTTTGTTTTTTTTTGCATGTCCGTGTTGGGTTGTGTGGTTTTTTGTTTTCTAGGAAACAAGAGTTTTTTCAAGTAAGCACGCACCCCAAAGCTTCAGTGACTAAAACAAGAAGCAAAAAAAAACCCCTTCCTCTTATCCAAAAATTACTAACTTCTTAAACTAGCTCACTTGGTTCAAAGTTACTTTATGAGAGTAGAGGCCTTGGGTTCAAGTCTTTTTTTTTGTTGAGTTACTTTTTCAAAAAGCACATGTAACTTATGTTTAAAGTTACTTTATGTAAAAGTGTTCTCACCCATTATAAAAAGTGAGTCACTTACAATTCTAAAGTCTCTTTATCTTTTATTTAAGTTACAATTTAGTGGGTAGCTCATAAAGTACCATTGTAAAGTGACTTTCACTTATTTATTAAAGTGGGTAACATAAAACCTTTTTTTAAAGTGAGCTAATTAGATTAAGTTTGGAAAGAGGGGTTTTATTATTATTTTTAAATCTAATATTATCATTCATTTCTGCACATTCATGCACTTCGTTGGCATCTTCAACAACTTTTATTCAAAAAGTCATAACTTCTTCATCCAGAAGCCGTTTTCAGAGCTGTTTTTTTGAATCGACCTAATTTTTCGAGATCTTTCCATTGAAACACTTATTTTCAGCATCTACAACTTTAGTTTCTGTTAAAATGGAAAGTCCATGCCAAGTTATTCTTGATAGCACAACTACTTCCAATGGTGGTCCTACATTGTGGATTTACTTAGAAGTAAAGGTCTTTATAGAATAGCCTTAGGCCAAGAATCTGAACCTAAAGATGAAGATAAGACAACCAAATGGGAAAATAGACAAGATCAAGCACATGGGTTGATAGGGATGTCTATTTCTCTAGACCTTAGATTCCATATCGCAGAACTTAATACCCTTAATGAAGCAATGGAACAACTCACTAAAGTTGTTGGAATTAAAAATGAAATTAGAACCCATCAACTCGGAAATGAGTTGCTTATGTTGGACCCCAATAATTTTTCTTCCATTAAATATTTTTTGTCGAAGTTTAAGACCCTTAGACTTCTCTTGGAAGGTGCTAAGGTAAAGAAAGAAGATGGTAGCCTTATCTATTCCATTCTTACTAAGTTGGGACCAACCTACTCTGTGTTTGTTTCCACCTTCCATTCTATTAGAGAAGCATTTATTTCTCAAGGACAAGACTAGAAGTCGCCCTCTTTTGATGCCTTTTACAATTATTTAATAATAAAAAAAGGAAAACTCCTACATCATGGTATTCTTAACCTTGGAAACTCTTCTAAGAAAGCCTTAGCCGCCCAACGACAACCAAATTCAAAGAATTCTAAGAAGCAATATCCTAAAAAGAATGGTCCTAAACCAAACAAGGGTCCTAAGCAATTTCAGTCTCAAAATGAAAAATCAATTCAACAAAATGATAAGGCAAATAAAATCAAAGGGGAGAAGACTGATAGACGTTGCAACTTTTTTAATCGAGATGGCCACTTTGAATCCAAATGCTTTGAGAAGATGGAAGCCTTGGAAGCAGCAATGAAGAAGCATAACATCCATTTGGAGCATTCTTCAACTTCAACTTCATCTTCAAGAATAACACTTTCTGCATATGGTTGTCAAGCATCTCGGTCTGGTTATGCACTAAATGTATCTTCTTCTTCTCATTCTCATGAGTGGCTCATTGATTCTAGAGCTTCTTATCACATGGCAAAAAAAAAGCCATGTTTTCTTCTTTAAATGATTGTAACACCAAAAATATATATGTTGGTGATGATAGATCTCTTAGTGTTGTAGGGACTAGAACTATTTATCTAAATTATGGTCAATTTAATGATGTACTATGTGTTCCAACCTTATCCTGCAACCTTATATCTGTATATCAGATAACTCATTCAGGTGAAGGTAAAATCATTGAATTATCACCTCATGATGTTGTAATTAAGGACCTAATAGATCCTAGACAGATTTTAGCTACTGGAATTTCTGATGATTCTTCAAGGTTGTATAAGTTTAACAACTTTGGGTCATCAACTCTTCCCTCAGTATTTGTTGCTCATAATGATGAAGTGAGCAAACTTTGGCATGAGTGATTTGGTCACTTAAACTATT
>APFE030121313.1:30729-49209 GCA_000404065.3 Pinus taeda
CTCTCTATCCCTTCTACTTCTGAAAATATTTCTTCTTCAGATGATGATAGCGAGGATGAAAATCCTCCCCCACCTTCTTAGGTTTCTCCTTCATCTCCTCAGTTTCCAAAATGGGTCCGTGCTACTTGGGTTGCAGTAGGTTCTCTTGCAGGTGATCCTACAGATCAACGACGTACACGTTCTCAATTCGATAGAGCCTCTTCTTTACTGGCTCAAGCTTCAATGAATTACGATCTTGACACCTTTGCAGAAGCTTCAGGCCATCGAGATTAAGATGCAGCTATGAATGAAGACTATCATTCATTATTGGAAAATGATACATGGGATCTTGTTCCTCTTCCAAAGGGATGAAAAATTGTTAGATGCAAATGGGTTTACAGAATGAAGTATGGACCAGATGGAAAAGTTGTTAAACATAAAGTTCGTCTTGTGGCGAAGGGTTTTTCACAAGTTGAAGGCATTTATTATACTAAAACCTTCTCCCCTGTTGCCAAAATGAACTCTATCCACCTTGTTCTTTCCCTTGCTGCCTCTTTCAAATGGGAAGTCCATCAGATGGACGTTAAATCTACCTTTTTGCATGGGGACTTGCATGAAGAAATCTATATGGAATAACCTCCTGGCTTTATAGAAACAAACTGCAGCCTTGTATGTTAGCTTAACAAATCCCCTTATGGTCTCAAGCAAGCCCCTCGAGCCTCATATGCCAAAATGGATAGCTTTCTTTTAGATACTAACTTTCTAGGTGTCATTCTGACAATATTGTCTACACCAAGAAAGTGGGTAAGTCTCTTATCATTCTTGTTCTTTATGTTGATGATCTTATCCTTACTGGTAGTGATCCAAACCTTATAGACCATGTTAATTCCAACCTTAAAAAGTAGTTTGAAATGACAGACTTAGGACACTTGCATTATTTTCTTGGTCTCCAAGTCTTGCAATCCAAAGAAGGTTTTTCCCATTCCCAGTCCAAGTATGCATGTGATCTTCTACACCACTTTCACATGGAAGACTGCGAGCCAACCCCTTCTCTCTTTCAGTCTAGAGCCAAAGTTTCAGTCACTTGTACTTCCCCTGAAGTTGATGCTACCTTATACCGTCAGCTTGTAGGAAACATTTTGTATCTGACCCATACCTGTCCTAACATTTCCTTTATTGTCGACCTTATTGCTTGGTTTATGAAAAAACCACATGAAATTCAATGGAAAGAAGCTAAAAGAATACTTCATTATGTTCAAGGTAAAATTCAGTTTGGGATTCATTACAGTGCAGAAGCATCTCCTCTATTGGTTGGTTTCACTGATTCCGATTGGGATGGTGACCCTGATGATCGGAATTCTACTGCCGGTTATGTCTTCACTCTTGGTTCTGGACCTATTACATGGGCTTGCAAGAAACAAAGTGCCATTTCTCTTTCTTCAACAGAAGCAGAATATCGTGGCACCATAGAAGCTAGTAAGGAATCCTTGTGGCTTCGTCAGATCTTGTCAGAGTTTGGCTTTCAACAGTAGCACCCGATTACACTTTGGTGTGACAATCAAAGAGCCATTCAACTATGCAAAGATCCGGTCCAACATCAGCGCATAAAACACATTGAACTACACATTCACTTCATCAGAAAGCTTATTCATGACCATGTTCTTGAAGTGTAATATTGTTCAACAGATGATCAAGTTGCAGACATATTTACAAAGGCTCTCATAGAGGTGAAGTTTACTAAAATTCAATTTATGGTTGGAGTCCAGGAAGTTGTCACTAAGGGGGTATAGGCTCTAATGCCTCCTTCTCATATTATGTCGTATTTGTACATACTTCAATCCTATCCCAAGTTGTTCTTAAGGGGGGATGTTAGGATATTTTGACACATAGGAAATAGTTAAGTATAAATTGGTTTAGTGTAGAGTTAGGTAATTTGTGTTTCTTTACTATGTACTTTTGTAACTTACAATCTGACGGTTACAATATGTTCTAGACATGAAGTGATCCAATAGTTCATTCTCTCCTCGGTATTATCAACACTTGATCCATGGCTTCACACCCAATTGGTCCATGATCTCTATTTAAAGAGCATGGAGGGTCATTTGTAGGGTGACCGTTCATGAGAAAAGCTTATGTAAATTTTCATTCTTTTATTAATAAATTGTCTGAAGTAGTCGCGTTGGCTCGGGTTGTGGACTGTTTCCCTCTTTGAGGGTTTTAACCACATCAAGAATATTGGTGTATTGATCTGTGATATGTTTGTGAGCAGTGTCCTTTGGTGTTCTATCTGAGGAACTTACCCTGTAATTTCCTACATTGGACCCTGTATAGGGGGCCTACCACCCCCCTCAAACCCCTTGACAGGGGGGGCTTCCATCCTCCCGTGCATGGGGCTAGTCATGGAAAGAATGTAACACACACCCAATAGGAAGAACCCCTAGGAAAAGGGTGTGTGTAGTTGTTATACCAGAAGATACTCAAAAACCTATTGTTACAATTGAGGGGGAATGTGATGATACAAGTAGACCTGATGGGTTTGAAGAGCAATAGGACAAAGAAAAGAAGGATACTTTGGAAAAGGAATGCCCCTCTACATCTGAAATATCAACTGTTACACTAGAGCCTGAACAAGAACTAGAGAAACAACAAGAGATAGAAGGACTAGTAACAGAAGAGTAGAAAGAAGAGGGATGTTACTTCACCAAGTAAGACAAAAATTGAACTTATCATTCAAATTAAAAATATTAGAAAGGAAAATGAGCAGTTAAAGAAACAAGTTTCCTTTGTTAAAGAACAACTTCATTTTAAGAATCAAACTAGATTGGATATGTTAGCAAAGGCTATAGAGATGGCATCATCTATTGTCTCAGAAACACTTTGTGAGGGCTGCCAACAAATACTTGAGGAGGCTAAAATCATGGAGATTATTATTCTTTTAGTTGGAGTACAATTGGGGGAATGAGACAAAGAATTTCAACCTTCTATTCCACAAGAACCTTTTGATGACATTGTTGTTACACAATAACCTACATTTGAGGTAGAGAAGGAAGAAGAAAAACAAGTTGCTAATCCATAAAACATGTTTATGATGTTGTTGTTACACAAGAACCAACAGTTGAAACATGTGGACTGAAAATAAAAATATTTTTGTACCACAAGAACTTATCGATGATTCTGTTGTTACACACGAACCAATAGTTGAAATAGAGCAGCAAGAGGAGAAATCAGATTAGAAGGAGGATGTTAACACAACATTTGAAACAACTCACATTAAATTTGAAGATTTGATGAGGGTACTAGAGCAGTGGGAGAAATTAGTGCTCTTTCCCATAGATGAAGTCATCTTCCTAAAGAAACATCAGGAAATGGTCAATAAGCTTAAGAAGGAGTAGGTTAAAAAATTAACAATTACAGAATTTGTGAAAATTCAGAAGGAGAGGAATCAAGCAATGAAATAGGTGAAGGAACTGCATGGAGATGTTAAGTTGTTACAACAAGAAAATGAGCTCATTTATGAGATTATTGTGTGGTAATCTTCCTTCTCCTTCTTATCCTTTATATTTGAAAGAAAAGAATGATCTCTTCTAATTAACAACCCTGAAGGAAAAGCAACCATATAAGACAAGGGAGATACACGACTTCCTGTAAACATTTCAAAGTGCTAATTTCTCATAACAACATTTTTTGTGTGAGTTGTACCTACATGATCTCACTTTCTTTTGGGAAAAATAATTCAATTTGACACCCTATGTGGGAGATATACAACTCTAGGATTTTGTTTATTTTATGAAAAATCAGCTACGTTGGAATGTTTCCCATGATAATGTAAAAACTAATGAAACCAGGTAGGAATTGTTTATTAGAGAAGAACCTAGTTCAACTGAAGCTGTTGCACAAAAATACAATAAAATATGGTAGTTTCCAGCCACTAAGATACTATTGATGGATCATCAAGAATCAATTCTACGAATATGGGAGATAAATATAAAAGGAATGAGAATTGGTGCCTTAGAAGGAAGCAAGTTGAGATGGGATCTTTCCCGACAAGAATTAAAGAAGGGAGACCCTTGTTGCTATCAAAGTTTTGACCAAGCACTTTCCATAGTTCGTTAGTATGTTGACTGTGTTAGGAAGAGTGGTGCAGGCTAGATAGGACTTAGATTCAAGTTCCCTCTTGTTTATTACCCACTTATCGGTATCAACATCCATATAGTATCATTGATAATTTTTGGGAGGAAGAATTGGTTTGTTTTCGAGGATACAAGGTCAAAGGTGAAGACATGGTAGGAAAATAAAACCTCACACAACTTCACTCTCAGCATGTTAGGCATCAGTGACATGAGTATGCATGAGGACATGCAAAAGCTTATGCTAGGGGGAGATGTTGGGTCACAAAATTGTCATCTTTTTCCTACTTATTTTCCTATTTTTAATCCCTTTTTGACCAGCAGGACCATATCTTATTACTGTAACAACCCTTATTCACCTAAGTATGTCCTTTTTCACTTGTCACTTTCTTAGTCCAATTCCACTTATAATTTGACATTAAAACTACTTTCTTAGGTTGATTTTTATTATAAAACTAATGTATGGGTTATTTCAGGTTTGTATGGTATGTTGAAGCTTGCTTTTATAGGATCACATTTTAGTTCTTCTACCAATTTGGATTAATTAAGTTTTCGGGAGTTGTTTTTTTTACATAAACAATTGCTTAAGCATGTGCTACCTTTCCTAATTAGACTACATCTATAAGCGCGTCAATGTCAAAAGAAACAACTCATCACTTGGAGATATTTGTGGAGCATCAAGAACATCTGGTCGAGATCTTTTGTAACTCTATTTGTAATTAAATTGTTATAGTTTTACCCCTTCCATGGAAATCATTGTGTAATTGTTAAGATATTGTTTTATTTTAAGATCACGTGAGAATTGAAAGATTCTCATGATGACCTTCTCATTGTAATTAAGATCTCTAAAAGAGAAGATTGTTTTCCTGTGAGGGCTAGAGCAAAGAATTAGAATATAGGATTGGAAAGGAGAAACACTAAAGCTCTGTAATCCTGATACTTTTATTAATGAAAATCTCAACTTTATGGTTCAATAATTTCCTTTTAGTAGTTTGTGTGCTTTTTACTACACCAACCCCTACTGAGGAGGAAGGGCCCTCCTTCTTAGCAGGGATCACTGGTTAGTTAGAGTGGAATATATAATTGCATAAATATTTCTCAGTTATTTGATTGTTGTTAATATTATTGTCACAGTTAATTCTCAGTGTAATTTAATTAATTGCAGTAAGCTTTGGATGGTGTGACAACTTAAGTCCTGGATCGGTCCCTCTATTTAGTGTGGTAGTGAATTATTTGCTTTGTTGTTACAGTTTGGATCACACTTCCGTTTATGTGTGTGGATTTAATGAGTGATCGTCTGCAGGAGTGTTGTGAGAGTGGTTGAATGACAAATTGCATAAATATTTCTCAGTTATGTGATTTTTGTTACCATTGTTGTTACAATTGATTTTGTGTGTAATTTAATTAATTGCAATAAGATTTGGACGAAGTAACAACTTAAGTCTTGGATCGTTCCCTGAGTTTAGTGTGACAATGAGTTATTTTCTTTGTTATTACAATTTGGATTGCACTTCCTTTTATATGTGCAGATTGAATGAGCGATGGTTTTCAGGAGTGTTATGAGAGTGGTTGAATGACAAATTGCATAAATGTTTCTCATTTATGTGATTGTTGTTACTGTTGTTGTTCTATTTAACAATCTTGTGTGTAATTTAATTGATTTCAGTAAGCTTTGGATGGTGTGACAACTTAAGCCCTAGATCAGTCCCTCAGTTTAGTGTGGTAGTGAATTATTTGCTTCACAGTTATATTTTGGATTTCACTTCCTTTTATGTGTGTAGATTGAATGAGTGATCGTTTTAAGAGTGTTGTAAGAGTGGTTGAATGATAGAGTAGTGTATTCTGCAATATTTCTTCGCATTGAATCTATGTGGAGTGTGTAAAAACTTTGTTGATTGTTGACATTGTGTGTAATGAATTTGGATTGATATTATTTTATACTAGTAATCATCTGCCTTAGCATAAAAATTTTGTGCCAATCTTGTAAAAATTAAAGCCTACCTGGATCGCTAATTAAATGTAAGGGCAGGTTGACCAACATTAAAATGCAAAGAATATAAAAATAGTGAAGTTAACAAAGTTTCTTATTCAAATCATTGTGAGATACATGCATTAATATTTTATTAGCTTTTATGTCTTCACGAACATATGTTGATACAAAATGAATGGAAGAAGCATTCAAGTAATCCTAATTTTTTCTACCAACAACTCATACCATATCTTGAACAATTTAATGACATTGTAATAGATAATTTGTATTGACACAAATAATACTGAAGCATTTCAAAGATTAGGCTATAAGAATCATCATCTTTTAAACACAGATTACAATTAATTATGAAAATTTAGAAGTCTTGGTCATTAACATCATTGTCTGCAACAATTTCATCCAGTCTATCATTGTCAATGTCCATATTATCTTTCAGGTAGTTAATATTATCATCATCCTCGTATTGACTTGCATAATCTTCATCATCATTGAAATATGAATGTAGACCATCCATTTTTTTACCAGATGTATTTGGATCATCATTTTCTGTACCATCCATATTGTTGTCTTCCATAACATCATGTAACTATGTATCAATGTTGTCTTCTTGTGCTTGAACATAACCATCTTTGGCATCATCAGGGATGTAAATTTCTTCCATGTTCTCTAATCTCTCTATCTCATTTTGTTGGTCATCATTGTTTTACTTAGTATCCACTAATGCAACATCAAATACATGCCTTAATATTGGATCATAATGTATGACAAATATCCATTTTAGGTCCAAAATATCTTCATAGAAACATACCTACACATGAACGAGTACATACATATATTAGACATATGTTATAACAATTTTATTGATTAATAAACACATATATATTCACAATAAACAATGTATTAATAGATTATTGACCACTCCCACTTCTAATTCATTGAGTTAAGGAAATACCCACTCACAATGAATTGGTAGAACATAATACTTCTTATCCTCCGGTAGGAATTTTGAGGAATCTATAGAAGGCAATCCACTATGGGTATCATGTTTTTGTGTCCTCTCAAATGCTTCATACCATCTACACTTAAAAATACAACATTTAAAAGAGCAATAATCCAACTCAATAATTTCTTGTATTTTCCCAACATATTGTAGATTCCCTTCAATAATATTCTTATCTTTTGAGCTTGATCATCTGGATTGCTTGAAGTCAACCATGATGCCACAATTGAAGGATTGTCTCTTTTCATCTACACGTTCTACATGATAATGTCAACTATATGCTCACATTTATGGATATTTCCTTGCCTATGAAAGACCAGTTATTTTGGTGAAAACAAATATAATGATGAATATTAAAATAGTTAACAATGTAAAAAATGTAAGGAAACAACAGTTTGTAAAATTCCAACTCTGCCTTTCTTTCACATCCTCTAGACATGTTGATTTCATCTTTTGTTATGTTTGAATCTATACCTACATCTTTTATTTAATTTTCAATTTGTTCAGTAACCCATTCTAGTGTGCAATCTTTGGCCCATTCCCATTGTAGATCAATAAGAAAGGGGGTATTACTTGGGGTTGATCTCTTAAATTGTGTCCTTGCTTCTAACACTTCTCTCTTTTTATCATACAAATCAATCTATTTGTTCATAAGGTCCATGTGGTACAGAATGAACTTGTCGAGTATAGCACTTTTGTCTGCACCTATTACATGTCAACATGCTTATTTCAAACTCCAAAGGCCATGTTGTTAATTTGATAAATAAATTACAGAGTAAATTAGTGATCGCAATAAAAACAACCACAATGATAATGAGTTTACTTACTAATTTCTATTTGAACACCATTAGATTGTGGTTTTTATCCATCAATAATATCTAATGCTCGTTCTTCATCCTAGAAGCATGGACCATCTTTGAAATCCTTACCAAGGAATTCACATAGGAAGAAAAATGCTTCATTCAATACATAGCCTTCAGCTATGCAACCCTTTGGATGTTCCTGTTGTCGGACATATCTTTTTAAAGTTTTCATATACCTCTCCAAGAAAAACATCCACCTCATCGATACTACATCTGCCAATTCAATTTCATCGACTAAGTGTATAAGTAAATGGATTTAGAGGTCCATGAAACTTGTAGGGAGCTCCTTCTCAAATACACATACAATTTATGCAATTTTCTTCTTCCATTTTGGAACTTCACATTTGTGGATCTCCTTGGATGTCAGCCACCTAATATAAGAATACTAAATTAGTATGAACCTTTAGGAAAAAATTAAAATACAATACAATATCTCTAAGTATCTCACACATGAACATTCCATACCATATACCTTGCAAATGATGATAATCAACTTATGACATTCCTCAAGTCAATGGTAAGACATGGACCCCTGTAATTTCCAATGGCATGATATGATGTCAAACACATTTATCAAAGATCATCATTAGTTATTTTTTCCACACAATAGAATATAGGAATATATTTAGTACCTAATCAATTTTATCAATAAATATTAAATGATGATATATAATACCTTCATAGAATTATGAAAATCATGTGTTATAAATCTTCTGATATGTCCATCAACTGTAAAAGCTTTATTTAATGATGATCCATAGCCAGTGGGTGTCCTTATTGAACGTATGCCATTTTTTAGTTGCTCTAGCTCTTTCTTTTTCAAAATCCATGGAGCTTCTACATAATTTTCATTTTCCTTGTTTGGGCACAAATGTTTTCTATCAAATTTAGTACGTGAAAGAGAAATATCTCTCCTCGAAGACAAGGTGTCGTTCTCTTTTCTTGCTATATGTCGAAAAATTGAATCTGGGACATTTTTGAAGATGTGCATGAGATCTAATAGGTGAGATATTAATAGATCCTTCCAATAATGGAGCTCATAAAATAAGAATTTTCTTTTTATCCCTTCTGGCATCTTAATTACAACTTGTTTTAGTTCTTCAATAGAATCATCCCCATCAGAAAAATCCCGCCAAGCTTTCAATTCAACATCTTCATACTTCTCAAGCTAATCAGCTGGACCCATAATCATGGGAGTGTCTCTATTTTCAACTTTTCGATCAAGTTTATTCTTATGGTGGTTTATAAACCTATGATCTAGTGATAGAAAAACCTTGTTTCTTGCATAAATAAATTTATGAATATCTTTAGAATACCACCCTTGAAATTGTTCTGTGCATCTTGGACATGCAAATGTCCCCTTTGTTTGAAGCCTTGCAATTCAATAAGTTTAATAAAATCAAAATAATAGTACAAAAATAAGTATGAAAGTTGGGATGACAATAAATTATGAGTGTAAATAGGTAAAAAAAATATGTTACCGAAACAACAACCAAGTCCTGGGAAATCATGAATTGTCCAACATAGCACATCATACAACGTGAAGAGCATATTTGATGGAGGATTTGATATGTCATGCATTCTTATGCCTTTGCATAGTAGTTGCATCTCATCTATAAAAGGTGCAAGATAAACATCCATGTTTTTAACTTGATGTTTTCCTAGAATAATGAGAGTCAGCATAAGGTGATCCGTTCTAACACTCATCCATGGGGGAATATTGTATACTATCAATCTGATTTGCCAAACACTATAATTTGAGCTCATAAAAGAGAATAGGCACACTCCATCAATTGCAAGACCAAACCTGATACTACGGGGTTCATCTTTGAATTTTATTGGCCATTTTTCCGCTATGTGTTTTAATGCTTTGGAATCGGCTGAAATTCACATGAATGCATATTTAATCCTATTCTTTGCATTCTAGTCCATCAATTGTGCAAGTGACTTGCAACGAACATTCATTGAAGTCTAGGTATAATTGGTATGTGATGTAAAACCTTCTTTTGAACTATAGAACCTTGTACATCTGTACAATATCTCTTCTCTTTGCATGTAGAGCATTCGACCTTGTCTTCATATTCATCTCTGTATAAAATGAATTCATTTCTACATGAATAATTTTTGTTATATTGAATCCCCAACTCAACCAACAACTGATGTGCCTCTCTACAAGTTGATGGAAACACATTCTCTTCAGGAAATATTTTAGTTTTTAGTTCCCTATAAGATTGTAAAAGATTAGGTCAAATTAATGTTTGACTTATGATGAACATGTTTGATATGTCAATATTATATATTATGAATATTCATATACAATACATGGTTTTAAAATCCCCTTAAAGAAATATAAATGAAGTTGATGAATGTTTACAAATTACGTAGACCAATTGAAAATGCATCGTAAGAAATATATTTCAACTCACTTCAATAGGGTGGTGAATCCTTTGTCTAACCAACCAAGATTTCTAATAATATTAATGTGCATGCCAATTTTGAGGTTCTACTTTCACTTTATTTGAACACGCATATCCTTGTTGCTTCCTTGATGGAGTCTTTTAGTAGGTTGTTATCATCAACATTACGTTGGTGGTAATTACCCTTGTTGTCATTGTTATTGTCAACCATATGATCATTATTGTCATCATTGTTTCCATCCCCAAAGAAACCTGTAAGCATCTCATTAAATCCTTCTTCATGCATTGTATTTTCACTGTCATGCTCATCACCATTAAGGTCGCTAGCTGGTATCATAATGTAGTCATTACTATATTCGAATCTCATCGAATGTTCAAATTTCTCTGGTGGTAGAGTTCTCTTTAAATATGCTATTTTTGCCTTGGGATGGTTTGGATCATCCCCTCCAAATATTAATATCCCAGTTGGATCAACTTGGGTATTACTAGTCGTTGTTTCATCATCATATTCTACCTATCGACAAACACAACCATTATTTAATGTTTGGCGAGAATTGAATAGATCATAAATGTATCAATTTCAAAGAAATATAATCAAATATCGCTTGACAAATCCCATCTCATGTACTATAGTCTTGACCAACCTCTTCTTCAGTGGAATTATTTGTTGTGTTTGAAGAATCCATTGTCATATCCTCCTCCACCCACTATGTTCTTCGTGATTTAACAACTTTAGGTCCATGTCCATGTACATATGTTTTTTTTCTTTTGCTAGTTGAACGCTTAGGCTGCGCACTTGTTCCAATCTGCATCTGAAATATCAACAACATGCATTAATTTATTTCAAGGTTGGATAATACACTATAAATTCTATTAATATTTTGAAAAAGGATGGGCGTAACACAAAATGCTCCGTAAGTTAAGTCAAAATTTGATAGTTACTCGATGTCCCGCGAAATTTGTTGTGTCCTTATTTAATATGACATGATTTGTTGACATGGCCTCATCTTGCCCATAAAATACATAACATAGTCAATGATGTTTAGTACACCAATTATATCATTTCAACCAATATGCTATCCAGCTTAAAACCTCACTTTACTCATATATTTGACATATCGATACCATATTTTGGATTTGAAAAAAAAAAACATATTTTATATAACTTTATCTCGTCTATGTTGTAGCATTTGTGAATTCATATACGCCATCCTCTGTTGGTTGAGTTTTCTTTGTCTTCTTACCTTTATTGTCTCTGTAGATTCCCTATCTGATTCTATGGCCATCCACTTTCCTCTCGTTGATTTTGTAGGTCTACATTGTCCACATACTCTGTCCATGGCCTCCTCTAGATCCTGCATGTAATACACAATAATGAAATTAGTCACATAACATTTATGCACTTCGTTGTTGCTCCATCCAATTTGCTAAAGGCATAATCAATTTAAGCTCAACTATTTTTCACTGTGCATTTCTAACTAAAATGCCCCTATTTTCAATATATACCCTTTTTGTTAATTTCTATTCTCAATATGGTGACATGACACAACTCTTATAAATCTTAGATGAGGATTATCAAAACTAATGGCTTACTTTTTTTTCTTTTTTCTCATATTTTCATTTAACTTGATTCAAACCCTTCATCCATAATTTTAAACCACCAAATATCTATATTTTTTTATATTTAAATTACAAAAATCCTTTGACCCTATATGTTAGAGAATATACTATTTTCAAATTTTGATTTTTAAGTCTTCTAAATGAACTCAATGTATAATATAATAATTAGTATAAGTTGACTTGTGGATGGGATATATTTTCGATACCACCATCCACCCTATAAAGGAGTAAAGAGTGAGTTGTGAGATAAAAAATGTTTGTGCCACATGTATACATAATCACTAAGCAACACAACCTTTAAAGGTGAAAATGTGTGTATGTGACTATAACTAATGGATTTTTACATTATGAGTCATTGGCTATTAAAATAAAATTAGAAAGTTTGAAATCACACCAAATTTATTAGTGGGCTAGGAAAATATGACGTAAAACACCCTTCATTGCGGGGTCAAAACACCATTCATAGGGCTTGACATCAACCAATAGTTCAATTTATCCCATGTGGCTATGCACATTACACATCCAATATTGATATTCAACTAGCACAACCACATTAAAAATGTGGTTGATAAATGCCAATAGGCATATATTAGCACATTTATTGATATTTATAAATAATAATAATTTATTTTTATTATAATAATTATAATTATATATAATAATTATAACTATCCCATGCGCCTATGCACATTGCACATCCAATATTGGTATTCAATTAAACCTCATAAAAAATGGCAATAACATGGAAGCCTCCCACATCAACATTTCAAAGTGAAAATATGACAATGCATACAAATTAGATCAAATTGGAAAATTAAAAAAAAAAACCCTCCAATCTATAATTAGGACGCACAATGGATAAACATATTGTGTATCCCAAATATTCAACCAAAATGATGTAGTAAATTCACCATATTTCCATTCTAATACTCACCAATTGCAAATCGAGGGAGGTTTGAAGTTATGTGCTGAGTTGGAGCAAACCTCGGTTGGAGCAATGCATGTAGGCTATGAAATCAAATAACTAATCGATTGGATCTTTGTTGATGGTAGGCAGAGATATTGACAGACCTCTCTTCCCCTGTTGTGGATTTCAATAAAAAAAAATTTGATTTGTGAGTGTGATTCGACCTTTAGCAGTCATGAAATCAATTTGTGCATGCCATTCACCCCTACCAGAGATGAAAATAAATCCCCTATCCATCCATTTTTCACTGCTGTTGTTTAAAACAGTTAGAGGGAAGGGAAAAAAACGTAGGGAGCAAAGAGAAGGGATTTTTCATAGAGTGGAGGAAAAAAAATTGCCATAGGATGCCAAAGAATGTTAAGCAGTAGCATATGGAAACGAGCAAAGGGATTTGATTCTTGTGAGAATGAGGCACTTCATACTCAATTTATATATTCTCACATGTTTCCATTGCTGCTTTGAATTTTATTTTTTATTTTTTAGTTTCTAAATTATAAAAGAAGAAAATAGGGTTTATTTTTTATTTCTAATTTTAAAATAAAATTTTTATTGTACATCTATAGGGACATGACAATGAGAAATTGAAAGAGGCAATGGCTTCTATGTTGGGGGTAGATGCAGTGAAAAAACTGGAAGGTATGGACGTGTCCATGCTTGCAAAATATGTGGAAGAACGTATTGAAGGCACTGAAATAGACCAACCAAAGCAACCTTATCAAAGGGAATCAATTGATTCCCCATCAAATCCTAGATCGAGAAAAATATCTAGGAAAAAATCAATCACAATAACCTATAAGAATGTGGAACAAGGAACAAAGATGTCCAATGTCCCACCCACTACTGGGACCGATTTTTTCCATCACCAGTACATGTACTTATTCATCTTGCATTGGTAAATATGAAACTAAGGTAGAATATGATGTTGTCTCTAGGAAAATCAGAATGATATATGTCGAGAAAGTGTTCAATCGTAGGTTGAAGGAATCATGCCTTCATAGTTTCAAAGAACATTTGCATCATCCATTATCGAAGATACCCACGCACCTTCAAAAGGCTGTCATCCATGACATGTAGATTGATTTTGGGATAGGTTGGTCAATAAAGTAAGTAAAGAAACAAATGAATAAAAACTGCAAGAGATTTTGTTGCAACCAATGAAAAATATAAAACAAATTCCTTTCAAGATAAGGGCCAAAAGAAGGCCAATTGATGCAAGTGTGAAAGTATGGAAAGAGCTCGTGAAAGCATATGATAGAGCAGATGCACGAAGGAAATCTGACGAGGACAGCATACAGGTATTTAAATTTTGTCATAAGTTATTTCAAATTCATTAAATGTTTTTTTTTTATTTTACTGGTGCATAATTAAATTGAATTAATGTATGTTTCAAGACAAGGCCTCGAAGGCGAGGCTTGGCAAATATCGTGTCACACATCACAGTGGCCAAACAAGGTTAGAAGCCTTAATATGCAAATTTGTAAGTATATTTAATATATGAAATTATATATATATATTTTAATTTTGTACCAAAATGTAAATGATTGGATATTAATTACTTTAACTTGTCCATCTACCATGTTTTGACAGGAGCAACAATATGACCATTATCCATCAAAATTAGAATTCGATATGATATAAGACAAAAAGTGGTATGGCTTTGTTAGTTGGATGGAGAATAAGGTATCATTAGTTGAATTTCAATAACTTGGATATTATTACATTAATATGTCACTTTTCATTTCTTGTGTTGAGTTGTTTATTTATGTGTAGTTTAAGTTCTTTTGTGCTCCCATTGGTCATAACACCCTTATACATCACCAACCTTTCACTATGATCAATTCCTTATAAATCAATATCCAATCATGGATTTATAAATTCTTTTTTTGAAAAATTGTAGGCCAAAGGAGGGATGCAAGACCATTTAATACATAACCCGTAGACAACAAAACAGATTACATGGGATTGATTATAGATGCTTGGGTTGAGACCACATTACATAGGATTGATTATGGACCCAAGATACGTGTTAAGGAGAATGGGATGATTGTCTTGGAAAATAAGAAGTCTTGTGATGAAGAGCACTTGATACTTGCAACCCATGCTTAGAGAGTGCACCACCTAAGGATTGGTCTCTTGACGTGTATACCTTGGAGAGAGAGCACTTCACTTGGAGACCTTATCTTGTGCATTAAATTAAATTGCTTGTGTAATTAGTCTACTTTACCAATATTGGCCTCCCTCACCTACTTTTTATAGAGGGAAGAGAATGTCTTTTTCTACACTATACTCATTATTCCATCTATATAATTGTCATGGAGAGTTCTTAGATCTTGTGTGATGCAATAAAGGAAGACCTAGAGTTTGTGACATAAACCCTAGAGAAGAAATGAAGATGAATGCTAACGCTAGGGATTATCTTTATTCATATCACTTGTCTTAGCAATTATTTTCCATATGGTAGGATGAAGGGTGTATTAAGGTCTAAAACATTTGTTTTGTAGTGATATATATATTGAATGAATTAAGAAGATATGTAGGGACATGGCTATTAGAATAGGTACATTTACGATGTAGGCATGTGTTAGAACCTGTTTTAACTTTGAAAGCCTAGTTTGAAAGAAAGGACCTTAAACTCTATATGGCACTTCCTTTTCTAGTCCTATGGGGAGTATGGTTAGCACACAACTTGGTGGTTTTTCAAAACATATTTCTTCCTACATTCTAGACTATAGCACAAGTATACTCACTATTCCAGCTCTATCAAACCTTATTAATCCTAAAAAAGTCAGGCAACAGGGGCAGGTGACGATAGACCTATAGATGCAATGTGAACTAGTTTTTGGAGAAATTAATGAATTAATTCAACTAGCCTACTTATTTGTGATTACAACCTTTAAAATTGACATTGTAGTATGGAGATAAGAACATAAAGAAATTTGAGGTTTAAAGCATAGGGATAAACAAAATTCTATGCATTAGATCTACAATAGAGAGCATGAAATGAAATAAAATAAGATGTATAGACTACTTAGTGCTTTATTAAGGTTCCTTAAATAAAACTCACAAGTATCTCAACTATTCACACAACATTGATAAATTTGTTAACGAAAGAAACCAACAACTTTATTACACATGTCTCAGAAGAAGAATAACACAAATGCAAAGTTACTAAGAAACACATCTTTCGCTATCCACTTTCAAGCTTTGACATGCAAGATAAAATGGGTTGTTGTTACAAAATCCGTTATGGTATCTATTGTTACAACATTTGCTTCTCAATCCGTTGTTACCTATGTTTGTGCTTCTAAATTTTTTTTCTTGATCCCCCTAGTGTTGGTGTAGTGTTGGGTGGCATAAACACCTCTTTGGCTGCCCACTTTCTGTTACACTGAAATTTGTCACCATGACTATCTGCAGTTAATATGGCTCCATCAATAGTCATATTATCCTCCTTGTCAAGCCTTATACCTCTGCTCTTCATGTCAAACTTCAAAAAAGAGAGAATGTCATTAAAAATCATGTTTATCTCTGGGTATGCAGGTTCTCTCTACCTTCCCTGCGTGTACGCATCCCAAGCTCATTGTACCTGTGTACTTGTACGCTCTGTAAGTCAAGGGATGGGTGCATACTCCTGTAAAGGTCAAAAGGCGCGAGTTTCATCTTAAGAAAGTTACTTGTGGTCACTTCTAGAGCTTTCTAGAAGAGTGTTTGACGTGTATTGAGCACCTCCAGATGGTTCATGCATCCCTATGATAGAGGAACTTATCCCATCAAGAGAGGAGCTACCCCATCCAAAAGAGGGAGTATCCCATTGATGTTGGAACTGAATAACTTCCTCTAGAACACTATAAATACAGGGCTTGGGCCAGAGGAGGGAAGGTTGAAAGCTGAACATTCCAAAGGGTAGATGCTGCTGGAATTAGGACTTCCATTGTAAGCTTGTGAGGAGAGATTACAATCCTTTCTTGTTTCATTTGGAAGTGGGTGAGCTTGTCAAAGTAGAGGAAAACTCTTGCTGGACCCTGGGAGGAACTTGCACAACACCAAGGCTCAGTTGTAATGGTTTCTTTTTTGTTTCCTTAATACAAATAAGTCCATTCTTCTCAATGATTTGTTGTTAATGAATTGTTTCATATACTCCTTGGTCTATATGTTGAATATGCTTTGTTTAATGGAATATTCAGGTGTTATGTAATCGTTTGATTGTTAGTGTATGCAGGTTTCAAAGTGAAGGAGGAGCTCATCTGAATCAACGAAGCTAGGCTGCTACAACAAGCGTTGGACCTAAGGTAGGATCGAAAAACACTTGGTTTCTCATAGAATAATGTATGTTTAGAGAAGGATTGCTCTTAATTGTCTTGTTTGTCACTAGAGAGTCTTAGACTCCTAGGGACGTTAGTTTTGTCCGCAAAAATAAGTCTTTCTGCATGACAAATTGGCGACTCCACTAGGGACTCCATTGATGTGCTTGATTTTCCTTTTGAGTATTACTTTGATCTGAAAAGAGTCTTGTTTCTTTTGTTTTTTGATTGCTTGACTGTGTTTTTGGGTGGATTAGCTTAGAGTCTAGTTTGATTTTAGTTTTTCTTCATTTTACAGTAGTACGCACCCTCTGAGTTAGACACAGTGCGTACATGTACGCACTGTATCTTTGCACACAGAGCGTGCACGCACCTGGTTAAACAGGCTGCCTGCGTACCCTGTTAAAATTAAGAAAATTCCAATTTTATCCCTTTTTCCCTTTAGATTTTGTTTTTCCTAGTCTTTACTGCCCAGATCCACTGGTTGTCTCTCAAAAATCTTCACCTGCACTTGTCCCATTAGTGTCGAAAGTTTTAGTGAAATTCCTTGAAGTTTGAGCATTAGGGTTTTGATTTTTATATTGGTCCTGTAGTGACTTTGGGTTTAGAAGTTGTGAAGCCTTAGATATCTCTGGTTTTGTCAGTCTTTTTAGGAGTCGGACCAGTCGTAAAGTCTACCCGCGTGAGCGACCTATCTTTGTGTTGCCTCTTTGCAAAATTTCAATATAACTTGTTCATTTAAAGTTGTGAATTTCATTTTAAAAAAGAACAAAAAGAGATTGAGTTTTTGTTTTGATTAGTTTGTGATTCTGCACAAACTAGTCCTTGGATTAATCATTTCCAAGTAAAACATCCCAGAATCATCCTAGTAAGCTTTTGCTTCTTAGATTAATTTGTTAAGTGTAAGCTTAGATACATTTCCTTTGATTTGCTTTTGAGTGATTTTTCATAGATTTTCATAGATCTTGAAATTGCTTTGATTAGATTAGTTTTTACATGCTTTTATTAAATAGGAAAATATCAATGATCTCCTTTGCAAAGTTTGCTTTAGAGTAGCATTTGACGTCTTTGAAAGAGAAAGGAATTTTTTCGTGAAGTAAAGAGTGGTCATGTTTTTTGCGCTTTGAAAGATAAAGAGAATTGTTTCTTTGATTGTCTTTTGAGAAAGTTGTTTTTATCGAAAAGATTGCATTCTCTCAACTCTCTTAATTAGAAC
>APFE030121313.1:63563-79412 GCA_000404065.3 Pinus taeda
CACAACACCAAGGCTCAGGTTGTAATGGTTTCTTTTTTGTTTCCTTAATACAAATAAGTCCATTCTTCTCAATGATTTGTTGTTAATGAATTGTTTCATATACTCCTTGGTCTATATGTTGAATATGCTTTGTTTTATGGAATATTCAGGTGTTATGTAATCGTTTGATTGTTAGTGTATGCAGGTTTCAAAGTGAAGGAGGAGCTCATCTGGATCGACGAGGCTGGACTGCTACAACAAGCGTTGGACTTGAGGTAGGATCGAAAAACACTTGGTTTCTCATAGAATAATGTATGTTTAGAGAAGGATTGCTCTTAATTGTCTTGTTTGTCACTAGAGAGTCTTAGACTCCTAGGGAGGTTAGTTTTGTCAGCAAAAATAACTCTTTCCGCATGAAACTTTCAATCTTTGACAGGCAAGATGAAATGGATTTCTACCCCCTCAATTGTTACAACATCTGTTGTTACACCATCTGTTGTAATGGTCACTGTTTCAATAGTAGTAGTTGTTATAACATCAACTTTTACAACAGTTTCAACATTTTGAATAGTAATGAGTGTTACAACGTCAACTGTTACAACATTTTTAGCAGATTTAACATTGACATGTTGTTATGACATATGTTGTTACATCATCTGCTATTACAACATCCGTTGTTACATCATATGCTATTACAACATACGTTGTTACATCATCTGCTATTACAACATCCATTTTTACAACATCTTCTTCTCAATCCGTTGTTACCTATGTTTTTGCTTCAATTTTTTTTTTCTTGATCCCCCGTGTTGTATCTTTGTAGACACTCCCCAACTAAAGAACTGAGCCAAAGCATCAATGTGAGGAATTAAGAGGAATTGAAAGAGGGTTTGAGAGAAATTTAGAAGGCTAAACATTCTCCTGAACATTTAATCATCAATAATAACAAAAACGTATAGATGAACCTCTATAGTCAACAAAAATATATCCAAGTACAACATAGAAGCAAGAATCTAATGATTTATGAGTAGTAAATTAAACAAAATTTTCAATTTCTAACTCAGTTGTGAACATAAATTTGCAGAGGGACATCAGGGAGGTTGATACTCAATCTACCCCTTCCCAATGTCCTATATTATTCTCAAATATACACAAAAACAAACTATGAAATTACAAGAAGAACTCACAAGTTCACAATTGTTGTCATGAAAGAAAACCAAAAGCCGTTGATTGTATCCAAGTTGAAAGTATTACAACGATATTATAGAAACTTGCTCTAGGTATCAACCCTTTCTTATTAAAAAATAAGGTATATATAGAGTGCTTTACAAAATGTCCTATCTCTTAAAAGATTTACATTCAAAGTATTATTTATCCAAATCTTTGGATAATGTTTAAACAACTTCTAACCAATGTTGTGAACATCAGCATCGAGATAAATAACAAGGGTCCAAAAAACCAAAAAATTGTTAAAATTGGGAAAATATCACTAAAAATTGGCAAACATCAATAAAATCAAGGTACATTCAAAAAATTGGTAAAAATTGGCAAACATCGGCTAGAACAAACAATTGTGATTTCGAGATAAAATCGGGATGTTTGCAACACTGCTTTTAACTAAAATAGAAAACTGCGCCAAAAATGTCTGCTACCACACTTGATTTCTGCATTCAAGTTCAATGTATTTGAAACTATTATGTTCTTGTTTCTTGAAATGCTTAATATATGTGATATGTTGCTAGTATGTTGCATTGATAAGTTAAATTTATTGAACAAATTTGACTAACTGCTCCAATTTTTCATCCGTTGGGTAACTAAGGTCCATTATTTGTCTGTATGATTCATCTGCATCTCTATAATTCTCATAAGAAGGTTTTACTACGAACAAGTGTTTGATTTCATAGTAGATGAAAAGGTCATCAACTAACATTTGAAGTAGATTATGACCGCTAATCTCTCCCTCGATTCCAACAAACTTTGTCCTGTCCCCTACCTCTCTGTTCAACTATCTTTCATATTGGTCGCCTGTTACCATCTGTCCATATACATTCTTAAATGATGGAATACCTCTCTCTTGCAAAATATAAAATTTTCTGTATAATTTTTTGATTCGCACTAGAATATTTTCACACTTTTCCTTTGTCTTTAGCATCAGTTCTTCTTCATGAGATCTTTTCTTGTCTGAATTACTGATTTTGTTCTATCTTCAATTCCTAGTTCTTCAATTTCTTCTCTAGACCTTGTCTTTAGAGATTTTATCATTTGACTTGCTTGTCCAGGTTTATTTCCCAATTGTATTTTGATGTCATTAATAACTTCTTTGGCTCTTTCAATAAACTCCTCCCGTTCTACAATAATCTCCATAGATTGCCAAATATCAAACACAAATGAAATAATTTCTTTCCAAATTTGTTCTTTTACCTGTGATAAACATTGAATACTATTAGAACCGCTGAAATATTGTTCTAATTGCTTTTGCAAATTTCCATTTTTCTTTATTTCCTCGACTAAGGCATTATCTAATTCATTTTTGTTAATATCAACTCTGTCGAATTTTTCTTTCAGTGTACCAATATCAACATCATTTAGTTTAAGAGAGGATAATGTTTGTGATACAATTTTTGTGGAACTTGTTTCTGTTGTTGGAATTACTACACTGCCAATTTGAGCCTTCTCTTTTAACAATGCTTCCATCCTTTCTTGCATTTTCTATATCTGTAGGTTCTGTTCAATTAGATAGGATAGCATAATTTCCTTATTCTTCTCTAATTCCCAAATTTCTTGTGTTTGGGGATGCTCTGTTTTGGGCAACTTCAACTATCTTCTTAGTGCTTGAATATCTTCATTTTTCTTCTATTGGGATGGGGTCCTTTGGGTCAGGTTTTGTTAGTTAAGTCAATTTTTGAAATAGTTTTTGTTAAAGAATGTAAAGTCTCCTCGAAATGTGGAAGCGCAGTGCGAAGCTAAGTAGAGTCAAAGGGGCATTAGCCCCTTGTATGGGTAGGTGATAGAGATGTTTTGAGACCCAAAGCAAATGCTATAAATAGATGAGTCATAGTGAGTCTTAATAACTAGAACAAAAGGAAATAATTATGGTAAGGGAAAGGTACTAAATCAGGAAAAGTCTATTTCCTGTACTTAGGCGAAAGGGGAAGGCTCCTACAGTTGAGTGAACAGAGACCTTGGTAAGTCTGCAAGCTAAGTGCGTGGGCCCCTACAACTGAGTGCAATTGAACACTTATTCATAATAAAGACTATTTTGAGCCAAATTTGTGCATTTGTGCCTTGTTTATCGTTTCAGTTAATTTTGGATATCTCCGCAATCTGTTATGATTTATGTGAATTAATGCTTGTTTATTATGTGAAAATAGTGGATCTGTATCTATTATGCATGTTAATAGCAATTTAAGACCTTCACAAAGATTTGGAAGCTGTTAGATAGATCTCCTGTAGTTAGCTATTTGGAAAGGGTAGATCTCCCTAATGACCAATCTAGGCCAGAAGAGCTTCAAAATAAACATTTACTGCGCAAAACTACTAGGTCTGTAATATTTTTGCATAATAAGTATAATTAAGTACCTTCGCGAGGACCTGAAGGTCATTTTGATAGAGTTGCAGTAGATAACATTTGGAAGGAATAGAATTGCGCAAAGGTAGATCTAAACCCTAGAAACCTTAGGAAACCATCATACAGGCCTATGGATGCAAAAACCTAGTTCTAGCATCCCCAAATATTGCTTTGGGTGAGACTGCAGCCTGCACTACACAGGTTGTTTCCAAATGGGCCAACAATTAGGGTTTTGTTGGTTGGCACAAATAACTCTGAACTGGGGTCAGGACCCCTTAAGCCAACAAATGGTTCTGTTGCTGAGACTGGGATCAATATGAGGAATGGGTGATGTCGAATAAGTGGTTTCCTACTAAGAAAGAAATTGATAAGTGGCTCGATCGGAAGGAAAACGTGTTCACAGCTCAGGAAAATAGGAACCCACGGTTGTCTAAAGAACATTGGTTGAATAGATACTTGTACTCAGACGAAACCAATTTTTTTTTTGTTTCTTCCCTTGCGAGTTGCATGAGTGGTTGTTTAGATTGGTGGAAAATCAGGGTACGTGGAGACTTGATGGTCCTATCGTGTGGACTCCAAGGATGGTGAGGTGCTTGGAATCTTCAGAGAATAACATCGGGTGAGCTGTTGATCATTAGATTAATCGTATCATAGGAGGATACATCACTGAGATCACGATTGATACGACCATCAATTATAGTGAAGCAGAGTGAAATCTCTTCAAGGGATCACGAGGTAAGTACTTAAAATCTATGAAAACTTGGATTAAGATGTTGTTGTGTGAAAAATGGGTTATGCCTTTACCTTGATGTTTGGGACTATACGAAGTGGAAAATCCTTCAGAAGGAACGGAGAATCAGGCTATGAATATATTCCACTCTTGGGATGCTCTTCAAATGATGATGAAAGGAACTATTCTGAATACACCATGAAGTGTGCTATAGTTGGCTATAGTTGGTAAGTCAGGGTATCCCGAGGATGACTCATCCATCCACTCCACCTCTGCCGCATACACCTACACCTCCACCATTCAACATGGCAAACACAATGAAGATGCTTATCTTTAAAGGGACAGGGAGCAAAGACTTTGAGAAATTTTGGTTTGTTGAAAATTCTATGTGGAAAACACAGCAGATCACTAATAATAATTTAAATAAAGCGTAGTTAGTCACGTAGTTGCAGGATAGATCGTTGACTTGGTATATCAAGTACTGTCAAGATCACCCTGTCGTGACGTTCACAGATACCCAACAAGCATTGAACAATGAGTTTAAGAAGCCTAAATCTCAGGTGCAGTCTATTACACAGTTTAAGGAGATACATCAAGTGGTAAATGAATCCTTATGGGATTTCGATCAAAGGCTAAAATTCCTAATCTGGAAGGCTAACATGAACATCACGGATGAACAACTCAAAGATTGGTACATTGCTTTGTTGTTTCCTCAACTAAGATTACCATTGTCGCAATAGAAGATAACAACGCAAGAAAAAGCCGTGGAGATCACGATGAGGTTAGAAGCCTCACCAATACAAGATATGGACATTGGAGTACAACAAATCCACTCACAGCTGGAAAGTCTGCACCCGGAGTTGCAAAGCTTGAAGAAGGGAAAGGAAGCCTAGCCTGAAGTTCATGCAGAATTTTGGTGCTTGAAATGCAAGGGCCATGGTGTGGTGAAGTAAAATTCTATGTGTGGACGCAAACAATTCCTCTAGCTCGATAGTGGGTCTAGCCACTAACAAGACATTCTATGGAAGATTTCCTTAGGTTATAACCAATTAATAGGGCCTACCCCTTAGTTCGCTTATCCCATTTGGTGATGACCTTGCTTTCTTTCTCCAACTATCTCTTGTTTCCTTCTTCGAACACCTGAAACAAGTAAACAACAACAAACAACAACCGTGTTAATAGACAAATTGTAACTCAACCTACTTAACAAGTCAAGAAGCATTAAGCCATAAACATGTGAGATGAAACATTATGTAGGAAATAAATCAATAATCGCATATATATTAAATCAAGAAGAGATTACAACCGTTGTCTTGACGTTGTTGTTCTCCTCTAACAAATCCGGGTTTACACACACTTCCATTAGCATTCCATGATGGCCTCAACAATGATAGTTTTAAGGTTCTTCCTTCTATTCTTCACACTAAACCAAATTCACACTTCCCCCTCACACACAACTAGAGAGCTACAACTATGAATAACTTGCTAATTACTCCAAACTTAATTAGCACTAACACACCAACATTAACACTAGATTGTGCTTGGGAAAAAAGGAGGTTTATATAGCATGAATGGATGGGAGATGACTCCTCTTGTAATGGGAGAAGGTATTATCGAGGTAGTTCCATCCTAATAGGGGAAAAGAGCCGAAACTGACATCCTCGACTCCATCCAGGCCAACCATTTACTAGACTTCTGTTACGAAACTTCGAGAACTCGAAGCTTTGGCTCCTTATTTAAAAAACTTTCCAAAATATGATTGATGCGCATGGAACAAGGGTTAGTCACTTTGGTCAGTGCCAGGGACAGTTATGCTCCCTACATATCGGCGTGAGGAGAATAAGGGTCATTAGCGACGGTCTTGTAAACTGGGAAAAACAAAAGATTTGTGGGAAATGATGCAAAAGGTAATTGTTCTGCTCATTAAGAGGGACACAATGAGAGTTTCTTCATGAAGGGGAAGCATGTAGGCTTCACTATAGAGGTCCTCCAACATCATGGAATTGGGAGTATAGGGATAGTGACAAAATGCTGTGTAATAGATGCCCCCTAAAGCGTGAAGGCCGAACTAGAGTGAGGGATGAAATGCTTTATGAATCAGTGCGGGGAACCGGAGTCTATCGTCGCAAAACCTTCAAGAAAGTATAGATACATATACATAACTGAAAACTCTGTCAAATGATACGTGAATCATGGTATGAACACAAAAATCTAGAGAAAGATCATGTAAATGGATCCAGGTATGGGCGCAACCATCCAATAAAGAGGATCATATCGAAACCAAGGTATGGTTGCAACCATCCAATAATGAGAAGGATCACATATGACAACTCATGGTATGGTCGCAGTCACCCATCTTAAAGAGACATGTATATCAACATGATCATGTCACATCACCTTGCAACATGGACTTTTGTAATCTTAGCCCAGGGTCTTGCGCTCCAACACGACTCGATCAAAGTACAAATTGTAACATGTGAATAGCTATGTTGACGTCGAACATGCTAGAAAATCACTTGATTACCAGTTGATGATGTAAACTGTTAACAAGCGCGAGAGAAACCACCAATAATGACAATGGTCCTCAAGGTGCTATCAACACAATTCGTGGAATGTGAATAAAGAAACTGTAGTCGAACACCCGTGAAATAACCTGATCGAAATCCAATGATGTGAACTTGTCATCGAGGGTGAAGAACTTGCCATTAGGGCATGAAATCTCTAAGGTACTAGAAGGGAGTCTCTCAGACGACTTCTTGGATAATGAGCTGAGGTCAACAGGAAGCAACCGTGTCAAAGAAGGGCCATAATGTATCCCACATCATTGATATGAGACAAAGGGATGCAAAATGATTTTGGATGATACAAAGAGTCAGGGGTAAGTGTAACTGCAAAAGGACAACTCTTGAACATATTAGCGACATGAATAGAAGTTTGGAAGCTTTTGGATCCATAGGATCGGTGATCATGATGATGTGGCAGAGATAAAATGGAAAGAAAAAATAAACGGCCCAACCCAGGAAGGTTAACGATAAAAAGGAGGATATCCCAACCCAAAATGAAGCATAAAGTGTCATGTTCAAGAGTGATCTGCTGAGACAATTTATTGGATTTCCAAATTCCCCCCCACAATTTCTGGAAGGTACCCAATTATTTTTAAATTGCAAGCTTGAAGGGATTGCATATGCTTGCACTGTAAGTTCATCCTTTGGATGAATCCGACCTAGTAAATTTAATGATCCCTAGGAAGGAGAAGCTCATGTTCGTCATGGTGACAAATTTGACATTGTTTAATATTTTAACGAGTCCGAAAAAAGTGCAACTCAGTATCCTTTTCATGTTTAGAGAGTTTGGAAAAGACACGGAAAAGAAAACTCCACATGGTCCCTTTTCGTACATTTGTGTCTCTCAAGCTCGAAAAGGTAGAAAAAGGTACTTGAGAGAACAGCTTGACCATTTTAGTCCAGGAGTACATTTTTCGTAAATAGTGCATCCCAAATCGAAAAAAGGGTAAATGTATACTGGGAGAAACACGTTTCGCATCTGTTAACGAATTCAAAACGACAAGGGCTCGACTATATTTTTGTGTTTAAAGGGTTGAAAAAGAGCTTGAAAGTGGACCCCCCATTTTATTCTCTTTTACGAGTCAAAAGGGAAAAAATGCTTGACAATCTTTTCATTTGAGTTTTACGAGTCGAGAAAAGAGTTGGAACGTGACACGGCACCATCGTCGAACATCCATCACCTGCCATTGTGTAAAGAAGGTAAAGTGCATTATCCAATTCTTGAGGCAAAATATGTCAAAAATACTCAAAAACCTTAATATTTTATGAAAAACCGAATAAAAGGAGGGAAAAGTAAATATTTTTTACCATTTACCATTTGACCTTTCCGTGAAAAGCTTTTCACCCACTTTTGCCCTAATTTTTCCGGAGCAGATTACGGGAGATCCAGGAGGTCATTCGCCAAGCCATCAGTTGCAGGGAAGAGCTAAGTCCCTAAGCTCCATTTCCATACTGTTTGTTCCTTTTTTTAATCCATTTTTGGGATTTTTGAGGGAGGTTTTGGCAAAAAAAAATTCTCTCAGTCAGCGCGATTTCCGGGCATGGAATTGCACGGGTCGAGGGTTGTTAAAACGCCCAACCACATCGTTGGCACAACTATTTTAAAAACAGGCGTGCCTGCACTGTGAACAAAGAAAAAGCAATTTTCCTCTCAAATCCACCATTTGAATTCAAATTTTACTTGCCAAAAATGATTATTGACTTGAATACATGGTTTTTGTAGGAAATAATCATCAAAAATGGTAGACTGAAAAGAATGCAAGCACGAAGATGTGGAAACTCAAGCAATGAATGATCCAAATTGCTTGGATGCCTTGAGGAACTCTGGGCTCCTCAAGTTCTTTCTCACGCCAAGGATGCAGGATCAGCCTGAGCTGATTTGATACCTGATTAGTCTCTAGGACATAAATTGGGAAATATTTATCAATGGTGACCAGGAGCTAGAGTTAGAAAATTCAGACATCCATTTCCTCACAGGACTATCCTGGAGAGGGGAACCAGTCAACCTATATGGGTCACGAATGATTAGGGCAAGCATATGCATGCTACTTGTTGAACATTGCCCAGAAGCCCTCAAATCCAAGAGCGGCAAGATTGAGATTGCCACTGTGTGAGATTTGACACTAAGAGTGCTACTGTTGACTTTCAACAGAGTGGCTAGGTCCCAAGTGAAGCATGAGACTAACAAGTGGAAATTTCTATATTCTATCGACTGTATAACACCGACAATATTCAATTAGACGGAAGCCATGAATATAAACATGAAACACTAGCTCTCAAAAGCTAAGGCGGGGAATCTGAAGCAATTTTGCTTTAGAGTTGTACTAGTGACATTATTCTTGGAACGGGTTTTGTTTTCCAGTACCAGCTAACTGAGGTAGATCCGTTGATGCCACGAGACCCACGGATGGTCCGTCGGAGTCGTTTGATGCCTAGGATCACTGGGGGCCAGCATACGTCCTACAGGCCAACCTTCTTTTCATGGCTACGATGATAGCTGATTGTAGTGGATGATTGGCCATACAATGGTACTGACTTCCGTGGAGATCCGGACATGCCACTCCCAGATGGGGAGGAATTCGATGATTAAGGTAAAAAATCAATTTTTAATTTTTGGATCTTTCAATTATTTTATATATATATATGTGTTTATAACATTTTGTTTTATCAATACAGATGTTGGACCAGAGCATCCTGCCGAGATGTCCCCGATAGCCAGGTGTGTCACTAGTCAGTTTGATGTCACTCCTTATTAGGAGGGGAGCGATAACGAGGAGGAGATCATGAGGAACCTTGAGGGGTTGACTCGTGGTATCCTAGAGTATGCCTAGGTGGGAGACATCCCATGCCAGTACCAGAGGCATATGGTGGGGGTGTCTGATCGGATCCGTCGATTGCTGACTTGTGTGGCACGAGCAATTTCATGTTACCATGATCACCATGTTGTTTAGCTTCTAGGCCCAACATTTACATTTTTGAGGCCTGCAGGGCACAGATATATGAGGCCTGTGAGCCGCAGATGTTATTTGAACACACATATTATTTTTTGGGGTTTTGATGTATCAGACATTATTGCCGTATATATATATATATATATATATATATATATATATATATATATATATATATTATATATATATATATATATATATTATATATATATATATATATATATATATATTATATATATATATATGCTGTATTTTCTTTCTTACTATGATACAAATGATTTGTTTTGGATTTTCACATGTTTCATAAATGTCTATCCAACACATAATTAGCTAATGCATTTGTTAATGTATTCATGTGTCTAGGAATATGATGATATGTAATATAATAAAAATTTCTTTCCAGTAGACGAATACATAGATACATTCTCAATATCTGAGGGTTTTTGATGGAATATTGCCCATTGAGTTGAAGGACAACAAGCTGTGAATCCAGGATGACAACCAATTCTAGAATGTCAAGAGCGATTACCTCAGAAAACAATTAGACAACTGCGCTGTATTCAGTAATGTTATTAGTTATGCGACCTAAACAAATACCTTAAAGATCAAGCAACTCACCATGAGGGGCATAAATGGCCCATGCCGCGGAGGATAGATTCTGGGTACTATGGCAAGCACCATCAACGAAATTGATGTGAGGAGTCACAGACATCTGCAAAGCAGGGAAAGACATAGTAAACAGGAAAGTTGTTTGAAAACTAACACACCAAACCACACTGCACAAAAATGAATGACACACTAATGTACACAAGTAACCATGCAAGATAACCTAAGCATAGTACTTTTTGAGATAAAACTCATTTCGGGGCTTGTGCAAAGGATTTCCTTCATAATCAATTAGCTCATAGGTCCCTTTTTGCAACACTCATTTAACAATGTAGGGTCCGTGCCACATGGGTTCAAACTTGCTTGCCCCCAACTTATCATTAGCTTGATCGTATAGTAAAACCAAATCACCCTCAGAGAATGCGTGGGGGGAGACCGACCGATCGAAATGGGACTTGACTCACCTTTTTTGTGCTTCGGTGACCAAAGCAACAAGACAATCAGTCTCATCCAACCATTCTAAATATAAGAGGCGCTCTTCTTGAGGTGAGGTTTCGGGGATAAGTTCGAAAGCTAGTTTGAGTGAAGTAATTTCACATTCAAACGATAACATTGCTTCCATAGTGTAGACGAGCTGGAATGGTGTGAACCAGTTGCGTCCTTGGTCGAGGTTTGGTAAGCCCACAAAGTTGAAAAGAGCATGAGATTCCAATTGGACTTATGCATCCCAATAGTATGCTGAAGCATTATAACCAAAACTTTGTTCACAACTTCAACTTGACTATTGGTCTGAGGGTAATACGGGGTTGAACCATCGTGGCGTGAACCTAATGTGGAGGTCAGCTCAGCCATCATGTAATCTTGGAAATGGGAGCCATGGTTTATGACAATTTCTTGAGGTAAGATGGACTTGGAAATAACGTGATTGAAAAGAAATCGAGCCACCATTTTACCGTCTGCAAAGTATGTAGACATCGCTTCTGCCCATTTGGTGAAATAATCCACAACAACGATAATATAACCATGCCCCTAGGCTGAATAAGGGTTACATGTCATATAGTCAATGCCCCAATTGGAAAAAGGACCAACGATAATGACAGGGTGTAAGTGAGCAGATAGGGCGCGCATCTTGTGCTAGTAAATTTGGAATTCATGGCAATTGCGAACATCAAGGATGAAATCCTTAAAAACGGACAGCTATAAATATCCAACGTGAAGGATTTTTTGAGTAGTAGCATAGCCAGACATATGACCACCACATGCCCCGTAATGGAAGTCATTGAGAACTCTCTTAGCCTCCTCGAAAGTAAGATAGCGGCAAAGAACTGAATCGACACTTACACTATATAAAGTATCTCCAATAATACGGTAGGGTTGGGAGTGATGCTGAATCCATCGGCAATCATCCTTAGTCAATGCGGACCAGAACGTGGATGTCTAGAGATACACGATGATATCACCATACCACAGGTCAAGGGTTGTTAGAAATAATACTGAGAGGGGGGGGGGTGAATCAGTATTATCAAACTCTTCTCAATTTATACAAAATATTTTCAGATCTGTCAATTTAAACTTGCATATACCTTCCAAACTTATAATTAGATGTTTGTCATTAATTTGTATGTGAGAACCATAGAACAATGAGCAGGAACACAATATAGACAGTCACACCAAGGAACACAAGATGTAAGGTGGAAACCCAATGTGGGTGAAAACCACCTGCTGCAATATGTCTCTATCTTCTTTCAATAAGAAACTTCTTCTTACAATGATTTTGTACTGGTGCAGTCCTTCGACAGTACGCAGGCTGCAACCTGTAGAGAGCTACAACCCTCTCTCGTTTTCCAGCTTCTCCTGGAAGGGAGCTACAACCCCCTTAGCTCTTGTACTAGCTAAGATACTAGTATGTAGGTGCTGACCTACAGAAGGTTACTACCTTCTCTTTCTTCCAGGGACCACGTTTCATAAATTTTCAAACTGGATCCAAAACATCAAGTACATGTGCATCACCCAAAAACAATTAACTTCACAGAATGCAGTAACCAAAAAATATCACCAGTAACCAGCCACCAATTTAAACCCAGATCTCTGCAGAAACACGGAAAATACAGCTAAAATATATTTCAAGAAAAGGTCCACAACTTCATCGAAGGAAACCTGCGAATATCTGCACTTCTGCCGTGAAGAAATTGCGCAGCTCCGCACCTGTTTTGCTGATTCAACTGCGCACCTCAGCACCTGTACCTTCTGCTGTGCTGCGTTCCTCCGCACCTGCGCCTTCTGTTGCACTGTGTTCCTTCGCACCTGCGCTGTGGAGCCTGCGGACCTCTGTATAGAGCCAAATTCTCAGTCCTCCAATGTGCCACAGACTGTCAGATCCACAGATCTGAACATGCGCCAAAGAGATCATGACCTATCAATAGATCCGCCTTAAAATTTAGAGATTTCTCTCTTATCTAGATCTAGCTCTTCAAACTGATCACACAAAATTTCATATCTTAAGATATTCAATTTTCAAGTACATAGCCAAATGATCTCCTTTCCTTTTTATAGGCAAGCCCTTACTCAAACCATGGATCAAAACCATAGAAAACCAATACAAGGGATCCAAAACCTGGGTTTAATATTTTAGATTCCAAAACCACGGACCAAAACCATAGGATCAAAAACGTCGGACTAAATACCATGGACCAAACATAAGATGCACGTTTTTCTCTACATGAAGTCCGTGTATTTTAGGTTCGCACCTTTTGTGCGGGAGGTCTGCGAACATTTCCGCACTTTGTGAATGGCGTGCCTGCGGGTCCGCACCTTTTGAATGGTGCACCTGCGAACCCCTTATTTTCTTCCATTCTAAGTAGGCTGATCATCAAACTTTGCTACTGGCCTGTTGCACTATGATCTGTCATCTGTATGAGAGGGTTGCCATCAAGTACAACATATGTACCATAATGCCAACAATCTCCCCCTTTCGACTTGATGGCAACAACAACCAATCACTCTCCCCCTTTGACATCAAGGGAAAAGGGGCGAACTACCATGCTCCCCTTGAGTACCTGCTGAAAAATCTGAATGAGCTCGCCTTTTGTATATGCTCTGTGCTGAAATGCTGTCTGCAAAAAGATTTTCTTCAAGAAAGAACATGATTATAAGTAACCTTCCTATCATCAAGACTCATACATACATCCATCCTCATCCAAGAGGGAATACACAAGATAGACAAGAATCATTCATCCTAGGCATAGTGGGGAAACCAAAATAGGCCGTTAGATGACCTTGATGTGAAAGAAGTACATGACATAGAGACGAGAACAACTATCAACAAAAACAACCTTCAGACCAGCACATATTTATCTATTCCTCCAGACAACTTGTGAGTAAACAAATCAAGGACTTCTAAGATAATGCCAACAATGCATCATTAGAAGAATATATGCTCCCCCTGAACCTGTGCCAGATGATCTCTGACCAAACCATAAACCAACGATTGTACGCGTATACCCCATATGAAACTTGCATACAACCAACAATATCTGAAGCAGATGAGATTCAACAACAAGATGATGCATCAACTACCCCCAGCTTTTTCTTGAGGTATTCAAAGGTCTCCCTGGGTAGAGGTTTGGTGAGTATATCAGCAACTTGTTCCTTAGACGAAACATACTCCAACTTGACCTTTTGTTCTAGCACTTGTTCCCGAAGAAAATGATATTTGATAGGTATATGCTTGGTCTTTGAATGCATCAATGGGTTCTTTGAGATGCTGATAGCACTTGTATTATCACATAGGATGGAGATAGGTGGAGTACAAGTGATTTGGAAGTCCTGCAAAGTTTGCATCATCCAAAGAAGTTGTGTGCAATAAGATGCAGCAGCCACATACTCTGCTTCAGCTGTAGATAAATCAATTGAACTCTGTTTCTTGTTGAACCAAGATACTAATCGGGAACCCATAAAGAATGCACCACCACTTGTGCTCTTTTTGTCATCCACACTTCCAGCCCAATCTGCATCTGTATAAGCATGAAGAGTGAGATCTGTATCTCTTGGATACCATAAGCCATAGTTTTGAGTTCCTTGAAGATACTTGAAAATTCTCTTTACTGCCTTAAGATGGGTTTCCTTAGGATTTGCCTGAAATCTTCCAACTATTCCCACTGCATGCATGATGTCTGGTCGAGTACCTGTTAAATAAAGAAGACTTCCAATCATGGATCTATAGGTTGGTTGATGCACTGTTGCTGATTCATCATTTGCACTAAGTCTGCATCCTGTAACCATAGGGGTACATACTGGTTTTGCATCTTCCATGCCATATTTCTTCAAGATCTGCTTGAGATACTTGGTTTGAGACAAAAAAATGTCGCCTTCATTTTGTTGGATTTGCAATCCAAGAAGATATGCCAGTTCTCCAAGCAAAGACATTTCAAATTCTTTCTGCATCACCAAGGCAAAGATTTGACTCATAGCTTCTTCATTGCTGCCAAATATAATATCATCTACATACACAACAAGTATTAGCAATTTGTCATTTTCAATTTTTATATAAAGATTTCTATCTGCTGATCCTTTTGAAAAACCTTGTTGATGAAGATATTTGTCCAAATGGTAGTACCAAGCCCTTGGAGCTTGTTTAAGACCATAAAGAGCCTTTTTTAGTCTGCAAACAAGATTTGGATCATTCCCAAGAATGAACCCATCTGGTTGCTCAATATACACTTCTTCTTCTAAGTCTCCATTTAGGAAGGCTGATTTCACGTCCATTTGAAATACTTTGAACTTCTTAAAACTTGAGAGAGCAAGGAACATCCGGATGGCCTCAAGTCTAGCAACGGGAGCAAAGGTTTCTTCGAAGTCTATTCCTTCTTGTTGAGCATACCCTTTACAAACAAGTTTGGCCTTGTTTCTAATTAATTCCCCATTTTCATTCAACTTGTTTTTGAAAATCCATTTTGTCCCTATGATATTCTTATCTTTTGGTCTAGGAACCAACTCCCAAGTGTTGTTCTTTTCGATTTGTTCAAGTTCGTCATCCATTGCCTTGACCCAGCATTCATCTTTACAAGCCTCTCTTACATTTTGTGGTTCAGTGGAGGAGAGTAATGCCAAATAGTTTGAAGTTTCTACAATGGTTCTTCTTGTTTGTATGCTAGCCTCCTTTTGCCCAAAAATTTGTGATTCTGGATGATTCTTTTGAACATACCTAGAAGGAGTCTTTTCTTCTATCCTTATCTGTTCCTCTGGCTCCTCATGGGTTTTTTCTTCATAGTTTTCTTCTTCATCATTAGTCTGATTTTGAGGGTAGTCTTCATCCTCTTCAATATTTTCATAATTTACTTGCCTAAGAATGTATCATTTTTCATCAACCACTACATCAATGCTATCAACAATTCTTCCAAGTCTTTTATTGTAACACTTATATGCTTTGTTGTGGGGAGAATAACCAAGGAG
>APFE030121313.1:80295-104690 GCA_000404065.3 Pinus taeda
GTTTTTCTCGTTTTACCTGTTCATCTCCTTCATAGCTCAGAACAATCTTGTCCCATATTTCTTTTGCGGATTTATACTGCATAACCTTGACGAATTCTGATTGAGATAGACACCCCAATAGGGTATTCACAGCCTTTGCATTTGTTTCATATTTCTTCTTCTCAGCTAGATCTGTAGGAGTTGCTGATGGAAAAGTGTACCCTGTATCTATGATATCCCAGACTTCTGTACCAAGAGATTGAAGATAGGTAGTAACTCTTACCTTCCAATAGAAGAAGTTGGTCCCATAAAAAATTGGTGGCCTGATCGATGCTTCTCTCTCGTAGTTGCTCATGATGACAGATCTTCCTTCAAGCGATCAAGCTTATTCTGAAGGACCCGCTCTGATACCAATTATTAGAAATAATACTGAGAGGGGGGGGGGAGGTGAATCAGTATTATCAAACTCTTCTCAATTTATATAAAATATTTTCAGATCTGTCAATTTAAACTTGCATATACCTTCCAAACTTATAATTAGATGTTTGTCATTAATTTGTATGTGAGAACCATAGAACAATGAGCAGGAACACAAAATAGATAGTCACACCAAGGAACACAAGATGTAAGGTGGAAACCCAATGTGGGCGAAAACCACCTGCTGCAATATGTCTCTATCTTCTTTCAATAAGAAACTTCTTCTTACAATGATTTTGTACTGGTGCAGTCCTTTTCTAGTACGCAGGCTGCAACCTGTAGAAAGCTACAACCCTCTCTCGTTTTCCAGCTTCTCCTGGAAGGGAGCTACAACCCCCTTAGCTCTTGTACTAGCTAAGATACTAGTACGTAGGTGCTGACCTACAGAAGGCTACTACCTTATCTTTCTTCCAGGGACCACGTTTCATAATTTTTCAAACTGGATCCAAAACATCAAGTACATGTGCATCACCCAAAAACAATTAACTTCTCAGAATGCAGTAACCAGAAAATATCACCAGTAACCAACCACCAATTTAAACCCAGATCTCTGCAGAAACAGGTAAAATACAACTAAAATATATTTCAAGAAAAGGTCCGCAACTTCATCGAAGGAAACCTGCGGATATCCGCACTTCTGTCGTGAAGAGACTGCGCAACTCCGCACCTGCTCTGCTGATTCAACTGCGCACCTCCGCACTAGTACCTTCTGCTACGCTACGTTCCTCTACACCTGCGCCTTTTGTTGCACTGCATTCCTCTGCACCTGCGCCTTCTGCTGCGCTGTGTTGCTCCGCACCTGTGCTATGGATCGCCTGCGGACCTCTGTATAGAGGAAAATTCTCAGTCCTCCAATGTGCCACAGACTGTCAGATCCACAGATCTGAACATGCGCCAAAGAGATCACGACCTGTCAATAGATCCGCCTTACAATTTAGAGATTTCTCTTTTATCTAGATCTAGCTTTTCAAACTGATCACACAAAATTTGAGATCTTAAGATATTCAATTTTCAAGTACATAGCCAAATGATCTCCTTTCCTTTTTATAGGCAAGCCCTTACTCAAACCATGGATCAAAACCATAGAAAACCAATACAAGGGATCCAAAACCTGGGTTTAATATTTTAGATGCCAAAACCATGGACCAAAACCATAGGATCAAAAACTTCGGACTAAATACCATGGACCAAACATAAGACGCGCATTTTTCTCTACATGAAAGTCCGTGCATTTTAGGTTTGCACCTTTTGTACGGGAGGTCTGCGAACATTTCCGCACTTTGTGAATGGCGTGCCTGCGGGTCTGCACCTTTTGAATGGTGCACTTGTGAACCCCTTATTTTCTTCCATTCTAAGTAGGCTGATCATCAATATTTGCTACTGGCCTGTTGCACTATGATCTGTCATCTGTATGAGAGGGTTGCCATCAAGTACAACATATGTACCATAATGCCAACAAGGGTGCTTATTAGGAAAAGTGTCTCGTCTGGAAGTTGTTCAACTGCACCAGTGGGGAGAGACGTAGAAGGAAGGGAGGAAATCAACTCAGAAAAAATGAGCGATTTCTTAGATTTGGCAGTAGTAAACACCAAATCAAATTCTTGCAGGATGACAATACATTTAGAATACTTGGCCCCCAGCAACTGACGAGTCAGGATGTAGGTCATGGGGTTGCATTTAGAAATCACAATAGTAGTGCGTAATAGAATGTAGTGCTGAAAGTGCTGAACAACCTGGACGACAGCCAAAGCCAACTTCTCAACATGGGCATAATGTGTTTTAGTGGCGAGGAGATTGCGACTGAGGTAATAGATAACATGTTCATTGCCTTCATCATCGTCTTGTACCAACACCATAACAATTGTGCTAGAGGCTACAATGAGATAAAGGAAGTAATCACGATGATAATCTGGGGGATGTAGCAAAGGAGAATTTATGATGATAGCCTTAAGATCATTGAAAGACTTTTGGGCAACCTCATCCCAAACAAATGGTGTTCCTTGCTTGAGTAAGTGGGTAAATCCTGAATCCATCCCAACATAATTGGGTATAAAACGACAGAGGAAATTTTCTTTTCCCTGTAGGCTCTGCAGTTGGTGCAACAAAGATGGGCAGGGGTTAAATTAACAATGGCTTCGACTTTAAGAGGATCAAGGCAAATACCATCCTTGGAAACAATAAAGCCGAGGAGCCATCTAGATTTGACGCAGAAAACACATTTATGCAAGTTTAACCAAATGTTTTAGTGTCTACAATGAAGAAAATTTTGCTGAAGATGGTCAGGGTGATCATGGTGCTTACGAAAATGTGTGGGAAGGTCATCCAAGTAAGGCTAAATGATGTTACGAATATCATGAAACGCATAGGACGCCGCCCTATGAAATGTATCCCCAACATTTTTGAAGCCGAAAGGGAGTTTTTTGTACGCGAAAGTACCCCACGGATAGATAAAATTCATCTTTTGTTCATCGGCCGGCGCAATGTTAATCTGGTTGTAGCCAAAAAAACCATCCATAAAGGAAAAAATTTCGCTCCCAGCACACTCATCAATAATATGATCAATGAAGGGAGTGGGATAATTATCTTTACGATAGACACGATTGAGATCATGGTAATCGACGCAAATGTGGATCATGCTTTGTTTCTTTGTCACTGGTACAACATTTGACACCCAATCTGTAAGAGGGATCAGATAAATGAATCCAGCTGTGAGAATTTTTTCAACTTCACCCTTGATAGAGGCTGCTTTCCTAGGGTGCACTGGGTGGAGCCATTGGCGAACAGGCTTCGTGTGAGGATAAATTGGTATTTCGTGCACAATGATGCTAGGATCAATGCCAGGAATTTCCTCATATAACCACACAAACACATCACGAAATTCTTGAAATAGAGGAGTACAGATCTTGATCTCATTCGGAGAACAAGTTACCCCGATATGGACATTTTCAATGATACCAGGCTTGATAGAAATATCAATTGGCATCATTTGGGTAATATTACCCAAATTTCCTTCCGACCATACTTCATGAGTCAGGATCGGTGCCTGAAGTGGTAGGGAAGGAATGAGGCAAGTAGTCAAGACAAGTAGACATGACCGTTGGACGAGGCAGGAATGAGGAACAATGATGAGTATAGTTCCAAGGTGGTTCCTCCAGAGACATTACTTCCATGATACTCTCGCTAGCAAGAAAAATCGCGACTAAGGGATCAGGATATTCTGAAGCACCAAGCCATGGGGACTAAGAATACATATTGAGGGAAGTCCTTGAAATAGGAAAATCAAAGGATACAAAACTTGAGGCCGAAACAATTTTCACATAAGTGATTTCGGCAGGACTAAGTGGCATAAACTTGCCCCAGATATCAACAATATATGGTGAAGTTATGACCCAAGGATCAGATTTGACCAAGATCATGATGATAGAGGCAACATGAGGAGGTGGGAGCGGAAAAATTCCCATCAAGGAAAAATATTTAAAAATACCTACCCCCACACTCTCATAAGGAACACCAGTGTGCTTAACATGTAGAACATTGCCATCCAAGGAGGAAGAAGAAAAGAAGGACACTTGGTCAACTATGATGATCTTCCCTTGATGGGGAAAATGAATCATGCGGAACAGGGAGGAGGCTACAGCATGCATGGCATGGGTCCAGCTTCGTTCGAGTAGAAGATTATAATTGAGATTAGTGTCAACAATTTCCACCTCGACATGTACTGCCTTGCCCTCCAAAGTAATGGAAAGGTTTGGTAAGACACCGAAGGTTCGTGAATCACACCCGTCGAAAGATTCAAAAGTGTTAGGGGATTGGTTCAAAGGAGGAGAACCAATTGCCTTCTAGCAGGTGACTGACATGATGCAGGTAGAAGCACCTTCATCGATGATGGTCCTATGAATGGTTTTCTCATTGATGATCACCTGGATGAGAAAGGCAATCTGATGAGGTAGGTCTGGTACATGGTTTTCTAGATCAAAACATAGCAAGTTGGAAATGGTAGGATCACTACCCCCAATAGACGATAGAAATGATTTCCGTTGAGACAGACAACTTTGGAGTACCTTGAGAGCAGACATAGCTGATGGCGCATGAGCCAAATCCTCAACAATATTATAGTGCTGAGTGGATCAAGCATTGGGATTGTACGAGGAATTCCTTAGCACACCTTGAGAAGGTGGTCGAAATGGAAAAATCAGGGTTAGGGTGCTCGATGTGAAGAGGGCTAGAACTCGGGGTCGAAGAAGAAGGGCTGGCTGTTTTGGATAATTTGTTATCTATGGATAAATACTAATTCCCTAGATAAGTAGCCATATCTAGAACAACAGTTTAAATAACTTTAGCCTTTTCCTATAAGCAATAGACAAGATAAAGAAGAAGAGAAGACCTACTTGTAGTTCCACTTTCTTCTTGTTCGTTTGTATCGATCCCGCCACTGCTTCTTGTACTTAACACGCTTGAGAAGTACTTGTAAACATCAACAAAAGACAAAGAACTGATCAAAGAAAAGGATCTATTGAATACAAGTAAATGGAATCAGATACATTCACACATATAGACATCATATAACATGGTAAGCATATGGGAAAAAGGTTCAAATACTTTATTGAATAGAAGATTCAGGAGTTACAACCATCAGGTCTGATTCATAGTCACTCCTCCAGCTTGGATCCCATCCACATCACATCAAAAGCATGACAAACTTGTAGCATAACAATACTTGTCTCAAAGTCAATTCTCATAGCAACATTATCTCCTTACAATCCAACATAGTCTAGCCCTTCATCACTTAGATGAGTGTTCAATTTATAGGAATATGAAGGAGTTTATGTCATAAATGGGGGTATTGAATGGCCTTCCACACTTTGAATTAGTTCCATGGAGGAAGGGATGAGAGGATAGGATGTATCTTAACTCATTCCTCATCCATTTTCGAGCTCATAGAAGTTGATAAGTGAGGGAAACTTCTAGATGACTCAAAGAGATAAGAATATTCCCCAAACCCTATGTGAATTTTGCTCAATCTCGCCCAATGCAAGTGAAAGAGGGCCTAAGTGCTCTACAAAGCACCCTGGGATGGACTCAACTACTCGGCAGCGCACCCTTACATGGGCTTGCTGGCACTGGTCCCTTTAGAGGTCATTTCAGGATGTCTTCAAGTCATGAGTCTGAGAAGGAGGAATTCAAAAGGGTGACTTGTTTAGGGCATCTAACAACTGAAATTAGGGTTTGATGAGCCCTAAAAAACTGATTTGGATGATGGGAGTGATGTGCCCAAATGGATCTATAACAGTGGCCTCTTTCACTTTCTCGTTTGTCGGATCAAGAGTTTGGTAATCTTTTGATCTAGTAGCCACATTAATAGGCATACTCATCATGGACACTTGAGATCCTAAGGAAGCAGATGATTGAGGTTGATCTACCATTTGAGTTTGCTGAGATGGAAATAGCTCTTTCAGGATAGCTGGGGTCCCTTTGAGAAAACGACTAACTTCTAACCGTCGGGGACAATCCTTAGTATAGTGATCCTCCTCGCAAATGAGGCACAGATACTTAGGCTTCCGTTGGGAAGAATCACTAGCAGATGACTAAGGAGGACCCTGTTTTGGGGCATCGGAACCCTTGCCTTTGCCTTTCTTCTTACCTTTTGAGGATTTGGCTGCTGTGGTAGACTGGACAATGTTGACCTCTGAGATTTTACCAGTGCCAGGTGGATTATGGGAGGAACTATTGGAAGCACTGTTTGAGACTGACTTCTGTTTGGAAGAAGATTTGGTAGGGGTCTGGGACACTAAACCAATTAGTCCATCAACAAGAGGTGTAGCCTATGACTTCGATGTTGTGGGATTGGATGATGGCCATGGAGCATCGGGCAATAACTCATACAAAGTTCCATATTGAGAGAAAATGAGATCTAAGTACTGGGAATGAGAAATGGCTTGTTCTTCAGTAACGCATCCACCCATAGCTATATCGCGGGCGATTAGAGCAACGAATGACTTGGTAAACCATTCAGTGAGAAGCTGATAAAAAATCTCAAATTTGATCAGGCGATGTCTACATCTCCATTCATGGACATGATCAGAGATGTGTGTGATAGTATCTTGTTGAAGCGATTTGAGAAAATAGGTGCTAGTTTCAAAGTGAACCGGGAACTGGAAATGCGTGAGGAAATCCATGGCTAACAAGTTGAAGTCATGGTAAGTACTTTGAGGGAGCTCGGTGTACCACTAGGCTGCAACACCTGTGAGGGTTTGTTGGAAAAGACGGAGACGAGTAGAATCATCAATGTAGGAATTTGAAGAGCACCAGAGGTGATATGTCATCACATGGGCTTGAGGATCTTCTTTTGCTTTCCCATCAAACTTGGGACAATCACTTGGGATCTTGGACGAAACCAAAGGCCAGTACGATGAATGAAGAATTGGATAATTCGTGAGTCAAGAAACATCTAGCAACTCTAGTGTAGCCAAGAATGACAATTGAGTATTGAAAGGCATTAGAGGTCGATAAGCGGGTCCAACTGGAGGATCCCATCCCTTCTGGTAAGGATTTTTCCCCCATAGAGGAGGGTTTTGGCCATATGGCATTTTGTTTTTCCCCCACTATAGGTTACCTTGGCCATAGGGATGATTTTGACCTTGAACACCTTGAAACTCTCCTGCCATAAGCAACATATGGTTTAAGAGGCTGATGAGGCTGTTGACGTTGGACATATGGATATTGCACATGTTGTCCCTGAAAATACAAGTTTTGAACCTGCTGCCCCTGAATAAGAGGATTTTGGACCTGCTATCCTTGGACATAAGGATTCTGTGCTTGTTGTCCTTGGACATAGGGATTTTGGACCTGCTACCCTTGGATAAAAGGATTATGAACCTGTTGCCCTTGGACATTAGGATTTTGGGCCTGCTGCTGTAGGACTTGACTCTGACCTTGTCCCGATAAGGGTTGACCCTGTTGATATGTATATAAGGGTTGCTACTACCTGGGTTGGCTCTGCTACTACAAGGATTGACCTTGCGGCTGTGAAGGCTGTCCCTGCGGCTACATAGGTTGGCCCTGTGAAGACATAGGCTAGGAGGTTCGTGGAGCATACTGCATCTGCTGCTGCATGGTTTTCTTTAATTGTTGCAAGGTTTTTCCTTATGGTTATTTCAATTTTCCTTGCTGTGGTATCATCTACCCCTACTATTGTGTGGATGGTCCTTGCTACAACAAAGTTTTCCCTTGTTGCTGCAAAGGCTGTCCTTGCTCCTGCAAGGGTACTTGAACAGTTCCCGGAAATTTTCTGAACTGAATCTGGCCATAGCCACACAAAAAAGTGGATGGACCAGGTTGAACATACTATCTAGACGGAAGGACGTAAGGTGTATTGACCCTTCCTATAGAACCATATGGAACATAAGGAGCTTAGTACTGAACCTGAGCCTCATAAGGATGCTGATATTGGAAATTGCTTGACCTAGACAAATCAACGGGATTTTGGACATGTTAGTACTGGACATTGCTCGATCCAGGAGGACTAGCAGGGTTTTGGATAACACCAGGAGAAGGTTGGTTCATGCCAACCATGTGGGATTATGAGCTACTCACATTGGTGGTGCCTAACATCATAGAAACACTCAGATTCTTTCCCCCAAGTGGTGGAACAACTTGCCCACTTATTGGAGGGATCGAAGAACTAACAGTAACATGCCTTGAGATTGCCGAGTTAACCAGAAGGGTGACTGGGATGGATGAGACAAGAGGGTCCAGAATGGTGGGTTGCACCAGGACTAAGGTAACAGCCTATTGGGAGGTCGAGTATGCAATGAACGGACCTGTAGTAGGCATGGCGCCAGATGCCGAGATAGGGTTATGATAAAGTGATGAGGCACTAGGTGTACCTGAGACCAAGTATGCTAAAGTCACATAATTAGGTGGAAAATCCCGATATACACTGATGGGAATGCTCCCCATGAAGGGCAAAGCTTCAAGAGGAAATTGGTGTTCTTCCTCCTTGAAAGTGTGTGGAGTAGAAACATCTGATTGATCCGGAGAAGTAACTGGAGCTTCGTCTTTGGGTTCCATAGCTGGGAACAAACGATGACAAATGACAAAAGATGTACGAGGGGATAATTCCAAAGGAACACCCAACTGATCGTATGGACTGTACGGACGCTGTAGTGATATCATAATAGGGTCAAACAAAGGATTTAGAGGATATATAATCAGTCCAAGCTGACCGTCAGTAGTCAGTGAACTCTTAGGAGTCTGGACGGGATTGTTCGAAGATTCCGGGCAAATATCAATAGGTGTCCCAGTATCTGATGTAGGCAGAGGACGAGATGAGAAAGGTTGAATGCTGAGAATGATTATGAGTTCAACACCTTAGTCCTCGAGTGACTCTGGTAATTTAGGAAAATGCTCCTTAGACAATCTTTCAGATGGAGGAGAGGAAGAGGAACTAGGTGAACTAGATGGTTCAGCCACGATGACCTTGTCTTAGTTAACAGGAAAAGAGAGATAAATTTCAAGGATTTAAAATGTACTTTAGGGAAACTCATGATTTGGTCTACAAAAAATTAACAGGATGTTATAATATCGTGGGCAATTTTTTTTAAGATGCATAAATAAACTGGTGCTCTTTCATGTTTTAAGAGTCGATAAAGAAGCAAAGATGAATCTATCACTTTTGATTGGAAATGAGCTTGAAAGGACAAGGACTCGAATGATATTTTAAGTTTAATGTGTCAAAAAGATCCAATGGCTACTCCAGATGATCTAGGTAAAACAGATTACTAGGCAACTGTGAACTACAGAATACCTCCCCGCGAACCGAGAAGTACGGGCAGAAAATCTCCCCGAATGTTGTGTATGGTGTATCAAGTTTGAAAGGCAGTAGACTCGGCTTCCTATGGATAAAGGATTGTGGCCTAGAGGGGTCTCTTGTTATATACTCAACAGTATGGGGAGCACAAGTCCGTACTAGCATTGTCTAATACTGAAGCTAACAAAAGCTGCTAGGTTTAAAGATGCCACACCACATCTCTAGCCTAGACCTTCTAGATGTGATCGTTAGGTTTCAAGTGCACCTTAGGTTAATTGAGTTCATTTTAAAGTTTATCTGGAATTATGTCTCGGTTTTCAGGTCTTAGCGATGTGACTCGAAAAGCCCTAAATGTAACTAAATGAGACAAGACCCTTTCAATTCGATGAATTGTCTACACTAGAGGGGGTAGAAAACACAATAAAATGCAAACAACCAAGCAAACGGAAGAAAAATGATTTTTCACTTCACTTTTTGGGAAAATAAACTAATGAAAAATTCATTCCAATTCCTAATTTCCTAACAAGTACACACCAACAGTCCTTTCAAAAGTAAAGAGAATTCTTTTTATTTTCAAATGCCAATGCAATCCTAGTCTTCAATGATGCTAACTACCATAACATATTGATGTAGCAACTAGAATTTTGTACTTTTCATGAAATGACAAAATGAATTTCTCATAAAACACTTCAATGAAAAAGTTTCGAGAAAATTGATTCCCAAGCAAATGAGAAACACGAAAAGAGAATCTCTTTCAAACTGATGACGTGATGACTTTACCAAAAACAAGACAAGAAATGTGATCTATGCCGGAAAAGAGATCTTTAGACAAGCAAATGAAACTTCTCAAACTTGTGTAATGGAAATAAAACCCATAGCAGGACCATAAACGAAAGGCAAGGAGTAAATGCACCAACAACTTAACTCACTAAGTTCACAATCAGCTGAATGGATGACAACCTAGACGCCCTAGTGCCAAAAACCATCCAATGACCCAATAAATCAAGCGAAAAGATGGGAAATCAACAAGAAAATAAACCAAATGAAAAGCAAATTTCCAGTAAGGGAGAAGATGGTCTAAAAGTCTTACATGACAGAAATCAAGAGAGCAAGACACACTGGCCAAGATCTCGAGTTAACCCTAATCTTCACTTACAGGCATCGGTGTGACTACCTAACTGATAACATGCTCCAGAAGGGGGTCGACGCAATTGTTTCTGAGCATATTGACACGACTGTCAGCACAATAAGTGCGCTTAGTGAGGATGTAAAGAAAAATAAAATAAAAATGAAAAGTTGAGACTAGACTTGCTATTGTGAATTTCAGATCCAGAGTAGTAAGCAAAGGAAAGCAGACAAAACTAAAGGGAAATGGCGAAACTAGAAAAGTTCACACAAAACCATGAAATTTCAAGCAAAGAAATGGACATTATATGGAATATTTCCTTAGTTTAGAACAAATTAAGAGGGCCTACCTCTTAGTACGCTTATCCCATTTGGTGATGACCTTGCTTGCTTGCTCCAACTATCTCCTATTTCCTTCTTTGAACACCTGAAACAAGTAAACAACAGCAAACAACAACCATGATAATAGACAAATTGTAATTCAATCTACTTAACAAGTCAAGAAGCGTTAAGCCATAAACATGTGAGATGACACATTATGTAGGAAATTAATTGATAGTTGCATATATATTAAATCAAGAAGAGATTACAAGCATTGTCTTGATGTTGTTGTTCTCCTCCGACAAATCCGGGTTCCCACATACTTCCATTAGAATTCCATGATGGCCTCAACAATGATAGTTTTAAGTCTCTTCCCTTTAGTCTTCACACTAAACCAAATTCACACTTCTCCCTCACACACAATTAGAGAGCTACAACTATGAATAACTTGGTGATTACTCCAAACTTAATTAGCATAAAACACCAACATTAACACTAGCTTGTGCTTGGGAAAAAGGGAGGTTTATATAGCATGAATGGATGGGAGATGGTTCCTCTTCTAATGGGAGAAGGTGTTATCTCTTGATGTAGTTCCATCCTAACAGGGGAGAAGAGCCCAAACTAACATCCTCGACTCCATCCGGCCCAACCATTTACCAGACTTTCGTTACGAAGCTTCTAGAGATGGAAGATTTGGCTCCTTATTTAAAAAACTTTCCAAAAAAGGATCAACATTATTGGAACAAGGCTTAGTTGCTTTGGTCACGCTAGGGACAGTTATAATCCCTACATATCAGCGCGGGGAGAACAAGGGTCATTAGCGCCGGTCTTGTAAACTGGGGAAAATAGAAGATTTGTGGGAAAATATGCAAAAGGGAATTGTTCTGCTCATAAAGAGGGACACAATGGGAGTTTCTTCATGAAGGGGAAGCATGTATGCTTCACTATAGAGTTCTTCTAGGATCATGGAATGGGGAGTACAAGAATAGTGACAAAATATTGTGTAACACACGATCGCAAAAAGGACTTATCAGAACTATCTTATTGGGGGGGATGTCCCCCTAAAGCCAGAAAATACCACTGGACCAAGCATAGGGACAACACCATGGTGTGCTATTTTTCATGTTACAGGAGAACATGTGAAAGACAATTGTCATCTACTACAAAAGTTTTTACAGACCCCTCAATAGTTGTTTTGCAATTTCTGCAAATCTGTAGGTCATGATGAGTGCCATTGTCGAAGTTATGAATTAATGATGGATAGAACCGCTACCTATCAAATGTAGGCATAAAATCAGCCTTAGGATCAGGGCGTGGTTGTAGCACGTGGAGGATTCCAAGGACGTGGTAGAGGAAGAGGAGGAAGGGCTGATAGAGGTCATGGACAAGTTATTTGTTACAACTGTGGTGAAGATGGACATTTTTCACGCGACTATCCGAGCGCAACACATCCATCTTGTCAATATTGCATACAATTATACCATGTGATAGAAGATTGCCCAATAATTATAGAAAAAAAGAAATAAAATAAGATGCAGACCCAACAACCTACATAGAATATCCATATGATGAGGGTAGAGGCTCGCAAAGAAGATCATAGTGTCAACATCGTAACACGTAGTAGTATGGCCATCAGAGAAGATAAGGGGAAACAACCAGAGACTGAAGGATGTGCACAAGGCCACTGAAAAGGAAGTTGAGTTTGACCACAACAGGGCTAAAGAAACTTTTATGGAGGCTAAAAATATTTTTTCTAAATCTTATACATCCAGAAGTGAAGAGAAATCAGCTGGGAGTAGTGAAGTGCAAGATGTGGATCCATCGTTGTTAGCTACTTTCCTGAAGACCTGTATGAAGTTGATACATGATAAGAACGTAGTAGAAGGGTTGTAGGAACTAATAGACAATTGTACAGGTAAGATTAAGATTCTTTCAAAACAACGCACTGTGAGGAAACTAGGTAAGCACAAGAAGCGAACAGGGCGAGAGATGAGGCTAACCGCGTAGATAGGAGAGTATGAAATGGACCACGTAATCTTGGATCTGGGGTCTGATGCAAATGTACTGCCTAAACAGACCTAGGAAAGAATGGAAAGACTTGCACTGCAATGGTCTTCTATACAACTATGCATGGATAATCAACAAAAGATTATTCCTATGGGGTGCCTGTATGGGGTAATGATGGACATTGAAGGAGCAAGTGCATGGGCTAACTTTGAGGTAATTGATCTAGTCAATGAAAAAATCCCTTACCCTACGCTACTAGGAATTAATTGGGCTTTCGACATGGATGCACTAATCAATCTAAAGAAGAAGAAGATGACATTTGAGAGGAAGGCGCTCAGGGTTATTGTGCCATTGGACCCTGCTGAAGGAACACGCTATACTGAAAATGTTTACGACTTTGTGGAGGATGATGATGATCTGGATCAAATCTACAAGATTACTACGCCAGATGAATATTGAATCAATACTATGGCCGATGAATGGATCGCGTGGGACAGAGACAACTCTTGTACCTCAGATTCAAATGAAGAGCTCGAACACTAGCATAATAGGTTGCATGAGGTCTCTACGCTACGTTGCAACATAATGACAAAATTGTTGTGGTGCGTATCCATAGAGGTAAGGAAACTTCCACACTATGATGGATTAAATGATGTTAATCTCTTTTTGGATGAATTTGAAAGGGAGGTGCCTGAGGAACATCGATTCCAGGCACTAGAATTGGCACTGCGGCTAAACCTTCCCAATGGTGGGGTACACGTAAGGAAATCTTCGCTGATTGGAAGGAATACAAGCAGATGATGAAGCTAAGGTTTGGGTATGCTAATACTTGAATGACTAAGAAGTATAGCAAAAAAATGACCCACGTGAGCATTTGGTGTGGTGGACGAAAGCTTGGGGAGAAGAGCCACAACCAGAGTGGGTACATGTTTTCTGTCATACCTTAGACACTATCCCTATAAACTGGTACCTAGAAACAGTGCTGCACCATGGAACGTCTGAATGGGACATTCTGTGGGAAAGTTTCTTATTAACCTTAAGTTTTGAGGATGGGTTTGAGTGCATTGATGAAGCACTCCAGGATATAAAAGCCGCTATCTTCCGCACACCTAAGGAGCTCGTAGAATGGACTCTGCCGGATCGGAATACCTGACTGCGCCATGCACTAGAATGTTAAAATGTGACAACAGAAGAAGAAGAAGAGGAGGATCCATAGAATATTAATATTCCAGAAACTGAAGGTCAGCGCGAGGTTGAAGGACCTAAAATAGAGAACCCTGATGTAACAGTGTTGTTGAAAAATCTACAAGTAAATATTGGACCTGATGCGGAGCCTAAGTTTGCGAAGATAGGAGACTATTAGGATGAAGATACACTCGATAAGGTGGTCGAACTAATACACTAATACCAGGATCTATTCCCAATGAAGTTCTCAGATTTGAAGGGTATTGTAGGAGAATTGGGAGTAATGAAAATTATTTTGAACCCTGATGCGAAGCCCATAAAGCAGAGGCCTTATTGGCTCAATCCTTAGTATAAAGAAAAGGTGCACAAGGAGCTTGGTAAGATGTCGGAGGTTGGAATTATTGAACTAGTTGAAGAATCTGATTGGGTGAGCCCTATGGTGGTTTAGGAAAAGAAACAATAGGGTGAAATCAGAATATGTGTAGATCTGAGGAAGCTGAATGATGCATGTGTTCATGATCCATTTCCAACACCATTTATAGATGAAGTTTGGGAAAATGTTGGAGGCTAGGAGGCATATTCATTCATTGATGGATTCTCAGGATACCGTCAAATAAAGATAGCGCCGGAGGAACGTAGTAAGACAAGCTTTGCGACAAAGTGGGGGTGCTTTCAGTATGCAGTAATGCCATTCGGGCTGAAGAATGCGCCTGCGATCTTCTCCAGGGTAGTAATTGCGTCGTTTAAGGAGTTTATTCATAAATTCTTGGAGGTATATTTTTATGATTGGATTGTGTTCATATTGGTGAAGCGCCATGTTGCAAGTCTACACCTCATGCTGGATACATGTCACAGATACCAGATCGCACTGAACTTGAAGAAATGTATATTCTGTGTGCCTTTTGGAATTTTGCTAGGCCATGTATTATGTAAGAAGGGATTTATTGTGGACCCTGTGAAGATAACAATGATTATGAATTTAGAGGCTCCCATGAATGTTAAGGAGTTGCGCGCAACGTTGGGCCACACAGGCTACTATAGGAAGTTTATCAAATCTTATGCCCAGATAACCGCACTAATGGAGAAACTAGTAAAGAAGGATGTGACTTTTTGTTAGGATGAGGAGTTTCAATAGAGTCTTGATGTGCTAAAGGACAAGATGGTGATTGCACCCATATTAGTATTTCTGGACTGGAAGAAAGAGTTCGCAGTGCATGTATATGCCTCATGTATTGCACTGGGTGTAGTATTGACAAACCCTGACAAAGGTTATATTGATCATCCAATAGCCTCTTGAAGTAGGAAACTGTCAAAAGTGGAAAATAACTATTTGACTACATAGTGCAAAGGGCTGGCGATGGTCTACATGTTGCAAAAGTTTTGACACTATTTGTTGGGCTCACATTTCAAAATGTACACTAATCACTTCGATCTCAAGTACCTGGTCAACAAGACAATGTTGTGGGGGAAATATGTAGGTGGTTGCTGTTGTTCCAAGAGTATGAATTTGAAGTAATAGTGAAGCCTGGATGATTGAACACATGAATGGATCACCTAAGCCGAATCAAGATAGGTGAAGAACCAAACCATTTGTAAGAAGGATTTCCGGAGGCATAGCTCTTTGTTGTGCGTGTTGCAGATGACCAATTTTCTGATATCATTCAATTTTTTACCACGGGTATAGCCCGAGAAGGCTATTCTACTTAGCAAAAAAAATGAATTAGTGGTCTTTGCAACTGATTTTTCCATTATAGTAGGACATTTGTATAAGATGGGAACAAATGAAATATTCTATCGATATGTTTTTGGAGTTTGAGCGCGATAGTATCCTCGCTGAAGCACATAGAGGAGTGGCGGGAGGACACTATGCAGGTAGAGCCACTGCACAAAATATTTTATGCGTAGGGTTATGGTGGCCAACAGTGCATAGAGATTCTAAGGAATTTTGTAAAGCATGCGATGCTTGTCAAATGATGGGAAAATCTTTGTGAAGAGGTGAGTTTCCCTTAAAACCTCAGGTTTCGTTACAAGTATTTGAAAAATGGGGAGTTGACTTTATAGGTCTGATACAACCACCAGGAAGGAAGACAGGTGCATGATACATCATTACTACAATGAAGTACTTAACTAGATGGGAAGAAGTGCAGGTGGTGAAGGATTGTATCGCTGCTACAAGTGCGAAGTTCCTGTTTGAATACGTCATAATGTAGCTTGGGTGCCCTAAGATATTTATGAGTAATAGGGGTATGCATTTCCTGAATTAAACAATCAGCACGATGCTTGAAGGATTCCAGGTTTACCATCAAAAGAGTATGCCTATCTTCCCGAAGTTAATGGTACAGTGAAAGCATTCAATAAGATTATGGAAAATGCATTGACAAAAGTTTGTGATGCGAAGAGAAATGATTGGGATGTACACATCTCGACGGTCCTATGGGCATATAGGATGACGTGCAAGAAGTTGACAGGCCAAACTCCATTTAGGTTGGTCTATGGGATCGAGGTAGTGATGCCCATGAAATATATTCTTCCAAGCCTGGGCATTGTGGCTTTGAAAGATATGGTAGATCGCGAGACCTTGGAGGAACGACTCACGTAGTTGATGGAGTTGGAGGAATATTAGTTTCTTGCAGGATTTCAACAGCAAGTGCAAAAGGAACGTGAGAAGGCCTGACATGATAGGCATATTAAGTTTCACACTTTTTGTTGGGCATGGAATCCCCCCAAGGCATGTTTTGGTGCTTAAAGCCCAAGTTTTAACCAAATCTTGTTTTAAAATCTCCGCAAATTGTGGGCGCAGGTCGCGAAAGTATGATAGAGTCACAGGGTCGTCCACCCTAGTTTAGTAATGTAAAGTCGGCTGGATAGACCTATGTTAAAATTGTAAATTAGGGACAAAATCCATGTGGCTCATCTTATTCATGGCTGATAATATTTTTATTAGATTCCTCTCATCAAGAGGTGTAGGATTTATCTAAATATAATCCGATTCCGATAAGTATTTATGGAGATATGAATTATTTTGATTATGGAATAATTATCAAGCCAACCAGCAACTCATGTAGGCTCAAAGGCCTAATAGTCACATCTACTCAATCATCAACATTTGTGTATAAATATAGGAGGAATTTTCCTCATTTGCACTCACTCATCTCATCACATCTCTCTCTCTCTCTCTCTCTCTCTCTCTCTCTCTCTGCGCAAAAAAGAGGCTCTTCTCCTACTGCATAGAAAGAGACTCTTCTCTCACACGTGTGGAAGGAAGACGTAGAATTTAGGGGTGCAACTACAGATCAGAAGTTTGAATAGCGTTTACCGTCAGACTCTCTCTCAGAACTATGTTGTAGATGGAATTGACTCTCCTCTGAAGGCCACATTTTTTGGTGAAGGAATCAAGCCGATCCGACGATCGGTTTGCAAGATATCGTCTACCCTAGTTTGGCTGATCTAGGGTTTGCTGCTGCTGATGTAAATCAGATTTATGTACTATTTCTCTCTGCTGAATTATTGGAGATAAAGGAAGATTTGATCAAAGGGTTTCCCCACATTGGGGTTTTTCCTTGGCTAGTCGCCACATATTGTGTCTCTTGTCTTGGTTTGTTTTCTGTCGATCGTTTAATGTTCTATCTGAACTTTACTTTATGTACATGCGATTACCAATCTGTGGATAATAATAATAAAGTTAAGTAAATTGATCTAAGCATAGAACATACCATAACTTAACATGGTATCAGAGCTGAGGTGAAGACAAAGCCCAAGCAAGAGCAAGAGCAATTGTAACAACCCAAAATAAAGATGTAATTAATTTTCTAATTAATATCAAATTTAAATCAGAGTAGCATTTACCTATGTTAACTATGGTTGACGTATACTAATGGCCACAAGGTTTTGGGGACAAATCTCCACCCAACCGTAAGATCAATTGCGCAAGTACTTGCTACAACTGGCCACCCCCAGGCCTCAATCAACGTACTACTGTGAGTGACTCCTCTGCCTTAGAACACTATTCTCCCAAGAGAATGAATGATAGAATCTTGGAATGATGGAATGCCTCTCATATTCCTCACCATATATTAAATAGAGCAAACCTTAGAAGGGGAACCACATGCACACACTCCATGTGTCAATCATGCAACTTACTGCTTTCTTGTTTTATTCTTTTTTTTTTTTTTACTTTTTGATAGTTTTACTGATTTTTACTATTTTTCTTGTTTTATTTATATTTATTTAAAGCATGTAATTAATTTATTATTAATTAATCAATTAATTATTATTTTATTTATTGTTTATTATTTATTATTTAATATTATTTATTATTAAGGGACATTACATACTCTCCCACTTTAAGGAAATTCGTCTCGAAGTTAAGTTGAATTATCTATTATTTTCATTATTTATTAATTATTATTAAGGGACATTACATTTTTGTTATTTATTACGTCATGTAACAGTCCCGACACCCTTTGCTGAACTGGTATAACTAGCAGGCATCGAAAGTTCCACAACACCCGAGAAATCCCAAAGAATCTCTGTCCTTTTTCCCACTTTCAGAATCAGGCATAAGCCTTCCATTTTCGAAATTAGGCATAAGCCTCCTTGGTCTATATCCTAGTCCAAGGCTGGCCCCAAGGCTTGAGCCTAACTCAGACCTCCTCTACCCCAAGGCAGGCATCCAGCATAGTGCTCAATGTCACCGACATCTTGCAAGGTTGGCCCACTCCCTCCACAACTCACTAAGGCGCACAACCCTAGGCATCAAAGTCCTTACACCCCCACCAGACTTCGGCATCCAAATACCATACTAAGCACCTAGCCTAGAACATCAGGCACTTGGACTCCTCAAGATGGTCCTATAGCCCTTCAAGAGCTATCCATCAAGAGCTATACAATACAAAGTTACCACTGGCATATGTAGTGTTGATTGAGTTTGTCCCCAACCCATATGGTGTTACTTATTCTCTTCCATGCGTATGGGCTCACATGAGCTCATCAAATAAACCAGCCCTCTTGGCCCATTTGTGGAGTCCTATGAATAATCACACGTCAACATGCAACCAATGCATTAGCCATACCATCATAGTATTATAGAAAATAATCGAAATGCCAAGTCTTGCATGTCATCATGAGAACATTCATCATTGTTAATCGCAACATTATGAATAATAACGAACTGCATGCTCATGCACGTCATAAATTTGTATGCAACTATCACATGCTTCACCTTATGAAATACCCTCATAAGTTATAACATCAGCATCATAATTTCTATGCCACACTATGCATATCATATCCATCATGAGTATTTAACATTAAATACCTATCATCTCGTAGTAAATGAATATGTCAATAGACCTTGACATAACATCATAATACCTATGCATATCATAATCATCATAAGTATACATCATCACTATTGTAACAACTATATAAATTTGAACCACATGGGCATGATCACCCTCATACCATCATATCATGAAATATGAGAAACATCTCAATACCTATCAAATAGAATAATACTCTATAAGAATTCTTATCATGATTCATTAGAAAAATCAATTTCATTTACTTGTACAAACATTGAATACCAACTATGAAATAAGATTATTCAACGTATCCCTAGGATATAGGTTATCTTACCTATCTTATCAGTGTCATGTTTTCATCAAGTTGTCAATTACTTTTCAATAATCATTTCCATTTCTTTCAACAAGGAAGTTGATCATTTACACCATCGGTATAATCATCTAAGTACATCATTAAATTTTACATGAGCCTCATCATCTTGAGTCTTAATCTCTTGTCATATATTCTTCCTTCCCTAAGGAAATTTTGGTGAAATTCATTGTTTAAGATATTACTAGTTATACAATCATTATTTAAATCATCTATCTCAACTTACAATCCCTTGGTTTTACATCCATTTACCCTTTGGCTTACCGATTCCACTACCACTATATGCAATTGCATATAAACACTAGGTCATCATGATTTAATTTTATATCATGCTTAATTTACTTACATGAGGGTTTGTTGATCCATGTTGAATTATACATACATCACTTAACAATTATCACAAAATATTTTCGTATCTCGTCAAGTTCCTATCTCAATACCACTTGATTGTTTTATCGTAAATTCACCCTTCTTCAAGTTGGACAAGAGATTCTTGCTCATTAAATAGTACCTTTATTTTAGATTTTGAAACAGTTAGAAATATTACTACCATCATTGTCCATGAAAATTTTAAATGTGTTGTGGAAACAACCTCTTTTAACGCTACGGGAACAAAACTTGATAAGTTTTTGTATGTGAAGTCCTACTCATGAAATAATGAGTGCCAATCAGTCAAGTACAACCTCTATTAAGTGACTCTCACTTCTTTTGTGATATGTATGATGTCGAGAGTTCTTGAGGCCTTAATCTATGATGCAATTGTGAAACAGGTAACTAGTTATGTCTAAGATATTAATATTAATAATTTCATTGAATTAGCAAAAAACAAAGCAAGGCTAACTTATCTGAACTACTGCCTGTTCATTCAATCACTGAAATTGGACAGTGATAATGATTATGGTTATAAGTAATCAAAACAAAGAAATACAAGAAAGCTATATTGCTAACAACAAAATCATTTACTGGTCATAAGAATCCCCTGAGAACCTCATATGATAGATAGGGTGCGTTGTTTTAAAATATTGTTTAGGAATATCAGTGGTGCTAACAAGAATCGATCGCATGACCTCTCAGTGATAAATGCTTCTTTACCAAGTAGGCTATACTGGAGGCTATACTGTGCAAACTCGCTCTCCACCTTTTTCGACATGTTAAAATAATTCTTTTTAACAGCGTCGTGGATCGAGCCCTAGACAAACTGCCTTTGTTTATGGATGCCGATTGGTATTATGTTGGAAATATATTGCCCTTATGATGATATGCACTCAAATTGTTTGACGAGTATTGTAATGGATGCCAAAATACAATGTTAAGCATTTGTTAATAGCATTTTCCTGCAGTACCAGGGTTCATCATTTTTAGATATTTTTCTAAATAATACTTTTATTCTCCAGGTCGTGGATTTGCAGGACTGCATTTTTTTCATTGTAGTTGTTGGGTGCTCTATTTTTCCTTTGAAAGATTTCAATTTAGGGATTTTGGGTGGGTGAGATCACCGATCTACTGTACTAGTTGTGTTTTTCTTTTTCTCTCATTCGGAGTTCCTCGCATTTATGTTATCGTAAGAATGCTATCTGAGTTTTGGAGTGTTTATTGATAACTGATCGTTTCCATGAATCATCTGCATTGCATACATTTGTCTAAGAATATTTTATTTTAGCTCTCTCCCCTCTTTCTCTCTCAATAATTTTTCGAATATTTCCAATCTGGAAAAATCCTTCTCTACCACAATCAGTTTTTCTGCCTCGAGAAAAAATGGCAGCCATCGAATTCTTGTTTGCAACTATATATTTGGCTTTTATTGTCTCGAAAATTTCCAAAAAGTTCATAGGCTTCTCAATTAACATGAGATGCTTGAATAACAATGTTCGAAATGTGGGTTGATCTCTTTACTCCATCATTATGATTGTTTATTGCAAATCACACTCTTTTAACGACTTAATGGTAAATGATCTGCTGTCAATTCGTTAGCTTTTGCAGATCACACTCTTTCAGAGCTTATATTACTAATAAATTTCCAATTAACAAGTAGTTAGCACGACTCTTTTGTGGAAAAAACTTTGGAATTTAGGTTTATGTAATCTCTTTGTGTAGCATCCAGGTTATAACCATTTGCAGATAAATATGATCCACAAGGTTACCTCAAATGAAGTGCATATATGTTCAAAGTCCAGACACCAAAAGAAGCTCCTTCTCTCATCAAGAATTAAAAGTGCTAAAATCATTATAGCTAAAATGTATGGTAGCCAATAGGGTTGTTCAGAGTTTCCTGGTATTGTTTCGATCCTTATATTGTAATTAATGAATGTAAAACCCAATAGCTATTAAAGCTTTGTTAAGGGTTGATATGGTGTTGCCTTAGCGGGTGCGTTTGCAGGCGGGCCATCTTATTAATAAAATGATTTTATTTTGTGTTTTGGGGAGGGATAACCTTCCTAGTCACCCGATCCGGTTTTGGGTCGGGTGGCAGTGTCTCTTCTTGTTTATGGTGTGTTTCTGTTGGAATATCTCCTTGGTTGTTTGATTTCTTAAAGCCCCTTAGAGTAATCATTTAATGATGATAATACATTCAATAAATTTGTTTAACAATGTATTTTGTTAAAGGCAGCCCATTTAAATTTTTGTAACATCTGTCTTCTAACATAAGTTATGATTGCTTAAATAGATACTCAAAATATTTCACTCTACAACATAGAATTTCAATTTATCCTAGCACATAAAGGTCATAGACTTAATATTGGTGTGACATATAATTTCAAAGGTCATGGTGAATAAATTTTCTTTCAGAATTCACATACCTTCTTAAAACAATAATGCCACCAATATTCTTAAGCTTTATTCCTTTGAATTTTTGATTTTATGTTGTGACAAATCTCTTCTTATGCAATTGTTAATCAGTATTTCCTCCATATAGTGATGACACATTTTTTTGTCTATCAACTTATTTTCACATGAATTTTGCTTGAGAATCCTGTGATACCATTCCTTGAGAATCCTCTGATACCATATGTAACAACCCAAACTAAATATGTAATTAATTTTCTAATTAATATCAAATTTAAATCAGAGTAGAATTTACCTGGGTTACCTGTGGTTGACATCTGCTAATGGAAACAAGGTTTTGCGGACGACTTTCCACCCAACCGTAGGCTCAATTGAACAAGTACTTGCTACAACTGGTCACCCCTGAGCCTCAATCAACATACTACCGCCAGTGACTCCTCTGCCTTAGAACACTATCTCCCAAGAGAATGAATGATAGAATCTTGGAATGATGGAATGACTCTCATCTTCCTCACCATCTATTAAATAGAGCAAACCTTTGAAGGGGAACCACATGCACACACTCCATGTGTTAATCATGCAACTTGCTGCTTTCTTGTTTTATTCTTTTGTTTTTACTTTTTGATAGTTTTATTGATTTTTACTATTTTTCTTGTTTTATTTCTTTTATTTATATTTATTTATTGTAATTAATTATTATTTTTACTATTTTCTTGTTTTATTTCTTTTGTTTATTATTACTTAAGCATTTATTAATTTATTTATTTATATTAAATTTTCTTTTTTACATATTTATAAGCTGTAATTAATTTATTATATTAATTAATTTATTTTATTTATTATTATTATTATTGCTTATTTTTTAATATTCAATATTTATTATTAGCTATTATTTATTATTAAGGGACATTACATCAATCACTGAAGAGAAGATTGTCAAGGCTATCCTAAAAGAACTATGGGGTCCTCAACACTCTTCCCTGCTAAAGACAAGCTCCATGAGAATGCTGACTATCACAGATGGAAGATGTCTCTCGATCTAACCTTAGAAGATTAAGGAGTGTTGGACCATGTGAGAGGCGATATTGTTGAGCCTACATGAAATGAACCCACTGCTGCTAGGAACAAATGGAAAATTGGCGAAGTCAAAACAAAGAAGATCATCTGGGACTCTATCGACAAGTGCTTGGTGGCCTACATCTCCGACTTGAACACCTCCAAGGAAATCTATGATAGATGGGTGAGATTATTTAAAGTTAATGATGCAAATCAAGTCCTATTTCTTAGAAATAAGTTGAAGGAAATTAATAAGGGAAAAGATGAGAGTATGCAAGCATACTTCTTAAGAATCATTGAGATCAGGAATGATTTCCTATCTATTGGGGAGATTATTACTGATAAGGAAATGGCACTCACAACTCTTGGAGGATTGCCATCCGAATGGTACGTGTTCAGGACTACTCTTTTGAACAATAATGTAATTCCTGGTTTCGAGGAATTAATGGCTAGATGTATTCAAGAAGAAACAAGGGTAGAAGAGCGAGAAATTCCCATGCCTAAAGGTCCTTCTGCTGCCTTTTCTTGTCATGCTAAGAAAATAAATAATTCTGGGACTAAATAAAAAAGAAAGGCTGGACCTAAGGGTGGAAGAAAAGGACAATGTTACATTTGCGATAAAGCAGGTCACTATGCAAAGGAGTGCCATGATAGAAGGGACTCACACCGGGATGATGATCAAAATCCCTCTCATGGAAATCAAAGGAATGGAAAATCTAATAGCAAAGGTAAAAGAAGTTCTGGAAATCAAGGAAGAGGACAACCATTCAAGAAGGCTAGAAATTCCAGGTATGAATCCAACACTGTTGATAATAAGTAGGATGAATATTATTTACCAGCTGCTCTATCTACCTCTGCTCCTTTGGACTCAATGGGAATTTGGCTCATTGATGGTGGTGCCTTAAGGCACTTCACTGGTTACAAAGAAGTTCTCCATAATCTGATAGAGAAAGAAACTAACCTGGAAATTGTCCTTGGA